>JAHZNC010003502.1:0-98108 GCA_027744095.1 Zhuqinia jingwanae | reverse complement strand
GAAATTGTTATCTTAAAGAGTTATCCCATAACATACTTTATATTAAATATTTATTGGGTTCCGTATACGCGTTTGACGCTCAATGACATTTTTTTGTACTTCTTTAAAAATACACAACAACATGTTATTTTCAATAGCTTTATTCCATCATTATTACTGTCATATTTATTAAAGCAAAAAATATACAAATTTTATATTAATTTCCTGGTTTGCAAAAAAAAAAAAAAAAATTGTATGGGTGCCTTCATGTATCCATGCGCCAACTCTGCAACTATAAAGGTTAAAAGATCTGTCTCCTTTTTAAACTATGCGTGCCTTGCAAAAAAATTGGACAAATTCTACTTATTATAATGTCCCCCTCCAATAACCGTTTAATAAAATACATAAATACTACACATGTTAATCTTTTACATAAAATTGTGATCAAAGCAACAAAAACTAATTAAATATGGCAAGGTATATTATTGGATTGGCAATATACCTAGTTGGTTAAAAGATATCGTGAGCACTGAATAAGAAAAAAAGACATTCAATTTATATTTAGGTTAAAAATAAACAATTCGTGATGGTTGGCTATATTAGCGACACAGTGAAATGGAGTGCATCTCACCTCGCCAAAAAAAAAGCTGTCATCAACATATGCCATGAGCCACGATACCACCACCACCACCACAAGAATCCAGGAAGAGGGAAGTAAAATGCCTTTACAGCAGCTTAGCTGCATGTGTGTGCGATGCGAATATAGCAGGAAAACTGCTTTTGGTTTAGAATTAAGTTTTAAAAAAAAAATTTGTTCACCAAGCCATCAAGACAAAAGGCATCGCCGTGTATGCATGTACCTACGTAGGAGTAGGAGGTATACACATGAATGTGTGTGTGTACAATATACGGTGCGTATCATAACAATACTTTGATATGCAGGAATCTCTCTCTCTCTCTTAAACGCTTTACTCACTTTTTTATACATTTTATTTTATTTCTGAATCTTTATACTTAATTATATATGCATATATGTTATACACGCTGTCTTTCATTGTGTGTCAGTGTGACTAGGTCTTGCATAAACAAAAAAAAAAAATTCTCTCCATATACTATATATATATATTTATAATATATATTTAATATGTAAAGCGTGTAGTAAAAACGGTTTAGTCATCATGATGATCATCGTCGTGTAATCGTCATCACACTGCCAACAGTACAATATATATTATGTATATAGTGGCAACAGCATACCATTATTAATTTAATAAAATGCATACAAAAAAAGAATAAAATAAAAAAGATAATAAAATCAGTAAAAATAAATGACACGTTTAAAATCTTTAGATCATAATATATCAGCAAAAAAAATGTTGCTTGTTGTGACTTGATTGCGCAGTTCTTGTAACAAGTTAAAAAAATACATATATAGTCATATAGTCATGCCAAAAAAAAACTTAAGTGGTGTGAGGGATGTAGGTATATATAATCTCTATATGCACACTCAAGAGAACCACATGCAATCTTTATGTGTGTCAGCAGTAAAAATTACTATAACAAAAAGTGCATACAAATACCACCACCACGCTCTCAATTCAACGTCATGTCAGTCAGTCAGCATATATGTGTCCAATTCAACAACTTATTTCCTATTTTTCTTTCAACCATTTCAAAGGAAAAAAAGGCATGTGTGTTTATGTGTGGTAGAGTGGAGTCCGACTCTATATCTTTTTATGTTTCTTTTTTCTTGCTTCTTAGGCAAAAATATAGTGTGTGGTCAGGATCTGCAGATTTGTCTGTCTAAAGAAAGATCTTTTGAGGATGAGAAGAGATTATATGTATACGTTTTATACATACTTTTTTTTCGCAGAGAGTAACAATATTGTGTGCTGCTGCTGTTGCGCTGGTGGATAAAAGTGTTCAAAGACATTTATCATTCTTCATTCATGAAGATAATATTGCAAGCAAGCACACACTTCTTTTATAAAACTTATTATATGCAATGTAATGCACTCCTCTGGCTGTGTGTGTGGTGATGTGCTCATGATGATGATGATGATGATCATCATCATGTGAAGGGGAACCAAAAAACCAGGAAGCAATTCACTCTCTGACTGAATGTATTTATATTGCATATAAATATACATAGTGTAGTTGATAGTATGCATATTATATAAAAACATAGCTGTACTGGTTGGTTTGGTATGCATGGTAGAGCAAGTGCAAGAAAGAGGAGACTTGCAACAACAATTCCTCTATAAAAAATGTACGTGCACGCATATTATATATATGTTCACACAACAATTTTGAGCAAATAAAGTTGATATGGTAGTAGTAGTAGTAATATAACTATATAGTACCATTTTGTGCAAGTACCAAAAGTATGTAAGTCAGTCTGTCAGTCTGCTGCTGTTGCTCACAGCGCAGAAGAGCCAGAGAGAGAGAGAGAGCTCTTTGTAGATTGGATTGGAGTGCAAGGTCACAAAAAAACGGCACCACACCACCAACACCAGCCACACACACACACATACAAACAAACAGTCTCTTTACCACGTTGTTGTACTTACCTACTCTTTTCGTATCCCGTATAATAATAATAATAATAAAAATATGATTTGATATATTTTTATGATATAAACATGCAAAAAAGCACATGGTTTGATGGTGATTACTATGTTGGAGCATGTTGCTGCCATGTACGTGTATCATCTACATACTTTTCGGCTCTCCTCTTTTTACTACCGTGATGTATAAAAAAACATATATGTATTATGGAGCGTGAAGTTTTTGGACGGTCTTTTCCTGTATACACGTTTGATTTGTTGGTATAATAATTAGAGAGAGAGAGAGAGATGAGTGGTCTCTTCCTAATTCCTACTTCTCGGTAAATGCACACACATTTCGCGTTTTTCTTGCCTGTTGTTGTCCGTGTCTGTTTTTGTTGTACTTTCCACACAAATCCATTTTTGGATTGATAATGAAAATAATGATGGTGATAACGGGTTACCATGCATATCTTTACCCTATTCATATGTACACATACATATCTCGCATCATGATACTCCAGATTTTACAACTAGGTAATTATTATACGCCATGACAGGGAAACCAGCATGATGGATAAACATTGCTTTCATTGTACAAAAGAGCCACACGTGTTGTTAATGAAATGATAATGATTCATATCCTGAAGTTAAGAATTTGCAGACATGGTTTTAAGCCCATGGCTTCCTTAAAACTAAGCTCCTGGTACTTTAAATCCTTTAGTTTTGGCCATGTGGGAAATGAAAAAAATTTAAAAAAAACAAATATATTCAATATTATTCGGCCAATGCCTTTTTGCATTTTTTATAATGTTATCCATTTGTGTGCTTGCTTTTTTTCTAGCAATGTTATTGGAATGGCATTGTACTGCCGAAAAAAAGGGGATTTAAAATGCTAGTTACATTGCCATGAGGCAATAAACAGGGAAGAGAGGGGAAAGGTGCTTGAGCTTAACTGGAATACTCCTACCTACCTAATACCTTGATCGATTTCTTTTGCTAATTAATGTTGTATGAGCTCATCGAATTAGTAGTAGCAGCAGCGAGTGAGGTGCAGAGTTTTAAAAAAAACTTTACCTTTTTTGTTGCATATGAAAATAAATTACAAATACTCCCGAGTTCTTTCCCGTTCATATCTTATTATCATGTCACAAAAAAATATCAAAACGTCATACAGGAAAAAAAGTATGGAGAAAAACTGCTTGAGTGATACGTACTTAATAATAAATGCATAATATCTATTTAGCCATGAAAAGCCAGGAAACGAAAAATTAGTGGAATATGTCAAGAGTGATGATGATCATGTTAATGATGTGATATAGTGACAACAAAACACACAGCAAACACACAACACACGTTGCAATGTAGCATATATGTTTTTGCTAAATTGACGTGTTTTCCAGTTATTTATTTTTGCCGTTGATGATACTACAAAAGTGGTGCTAACGAGGAAATAAATTTTTATACTTACTACCACGCCACTTGATAAGTAGAAAAGCAAACAAATCAAACACATGCTCAACACAACACACATATATAACATACATACAGAAACATGCGGAATTTCAACTGTTATGATGATTGCAGATAAATGGACAGGCAGGGTTTAAAAGGGAGGAAAATGCACAACGAAATTTTTTGTATAAATAAAAAAAACAGGGAATTAGGCATGCGTAATATAACAGCCACTGAGAGACTATCCCAACAAGCCCAACCAAACAACACCTAATAATAAACAAGCATGTAGTTAAGTAGTCAGTCATGTTGAGTGTGTTTTTGATGGTTGTTGGATGAGCAGTTGATGATGATGCTGAAAAATACATTACTTTGCATATATACCATAATAATAATGATACGATCATCTTGTATGCTTTGTAAGCTGTATGCATGTGTGTGTGTCTCTCTCTCTCTCTCTCTCTCTCTTATCCTGGAACTAATTTTAATGAATGGATGGCTGAATGAGTCAGTCAGCTTTTAAAGCTGTAAATGGTAAAGCCAAGGTCGAACAAAAACTGTTTTTGTTGTTTTTTTATGCACACATTTTGTAGCAGTGATTACTGCAGTGTAGTCATCATAATAATAATACATACAGTTTTTAATGTTATATGAATGTGTGTTGGTGTGTACTACACAAAAATGGGATGATGTAGTCTTTTTGATAGATATATTGGAGAATTGTCTGTTGTGTGTGTGCTTACCTTTAACCCTTTTTACAATCCCACTCAAAATGTAGTGTAATTCTGCCGCTGATGATGATGATGAGTTAACAAATTTATTCGGGAAATGAATCCGTTTAATTTTCATACAGTATAATTATTTTTTACATGTTTGCATATCTTCATGATAACTTTTAAACAGTATTATCATTATCATACTTTTTTTAGCGATCAGTTTACTTACATCATCATGATCATCATTTTGCATCTCCCTTTCCTTCTTCACTTCATAATTCTGTCTGTGGGTCGGTTCCTTGTCCACATTTTTTCTTGATACGTTCTTATCATTTTCATCAGTAGTGGTATCGGTATAACCAGGCAACGTAACAAACACGTACTTTAATTGAAAAGGGGATAAAAAATAGCATGAAAAACAGGAATTCATGTGTTGAGAGAAGAGAATGAATTGATCGCGGAAGAAGAAGAAGAACGAGAGCTGAGGGTAGAGAGAGAGAGAGAGAAGGGGATTATTATGCAAGGAGCTGTGAGCCATGCATAAAGAATACGGGAATGCATGTTTTATTATTATTTTTAGAGTCGAATGGTTGATGATAAAAATGTTGTAGTAGTGAAGACTTGAATCCAAAAAAAAGAAGAAGAAGGAGAGTCTCTTTGTATAATAGAAAAGATTTATTTATTCTGTAAAAAAGCAACACGTGTTTATGCACAAAAAGGGAATATAATATGCACAATGTGGAGAGCTCTGTGGCATGTACATGAAAAAATACTTTTTTTCATGATGATTCACTTCTTTGTCTCTCTAATCCCGTATAGAACATTACTTGTGTCTTTTTGTACAAAGAAGTTGTCTTGGCTTTAAGACGGCTATTTCAGTTTATTGATTGGAGATGCACAAATTAAAATTATGTTATGATGATTATCTAATGCACATTTATAATAGGTTGATGTTTGTTTGTATTTGTATGTACCTCCTGTATTTTTTGCAGCCTTGTTTGGCCAATATAGAAGATTATATTTGATGCATAATATTATGCATATCAACTTTTGTTTCTCCTTAAAAGTTGTCTATTTTAAGGTTTTTCCCCCGGTAGGCACGTATTTATGCTCTTGCATTTTGATGCATGGTTGCCTCTGCTCCAAAAATCCTGTTACTCACTTTGCCATGCCATGCCATATAAACACAGTAAGAAGAAGAAGAAGTAAGAAGACTAGTGCAATAAATCAGCATGCGTGCAACAGTTTAAATATATCATTTTATATTTTTTATGTATATATATAGATATAAATGTATGTGTACGCATATAACTTATTGTTATACTATATACATATATTATGAATTGTGAGTAGTAGCATATAATTTAAAATGTAACATCAAATGAACGTGTCCATTTCTGAAAACAGTTCACTCTATAAAATGCGAGATGATTCTGCAAGATAGAGGCATGCATGCATATTATAGAACAAGATGCTGCTGCTGCGTTGAAGAATTCTTCCTTGCACACATTCTTGTTGACCACTACTCAATTGAGTATGTGTTTGTGTGTGTGTGTCGAGTTACATAACATAACCGAACAGAAAACCAAATCTTCAAAAGTGTACTGTTATTATTATTATCAACAATGCAACTTGTAGTAGAAGTATATTATTATACTCCTACTACTCATTCATTTATGTATGAATTTCTGTGCATTGGCATGTTGTACAGTAGTTAGTTGATAGTACCTATTTAAAAAAAAAAAAAAAAGCTAGACTACAGCTTTTGAAAAACAGAACAGGAACAATGATAATATGTAATATGAGGAGATACATCCTATACTTATACCTAGAATATCGATGCAACACACAATATATTATCATTGTAGCAAAAAGATAATTTTTGGTTATTGCTCTTATATGCATGCATATTGCATATACACACCATTAGCGAAAATCTACCACTATTGCATTATCGGATATGGCATTTGATATCCATAATGCAACACAAACAAAAAAGGTATTATATTAATAATAATAATAGTAATATTTGGTTGCTATATGTGTAGTATTTGTATACATGAGCATAATTTTATTTCTTCCTCATCATGTAAACATTTTGAGTTGGTCATGGTTCTCCTTAAAAAAAGGAATGATAAAGAAACCAATCTGCTTTAAAATCTGAGCTATAATAATAATTATAATTACAACATCCATACACATACATACGGTATATATAGCATGAAAATGATAGGTATAATCGTATATTATAAACGTTTATATCATAAATCATTACATTATACGACCACAAAAAAAAGGAGCAACGAAGAAGGAATCAAATAGGAACAACTCATAACATCATACATGGATGGATTCGTGCCATTATTATTGTGTTTTTTTTTTAAATTGCGAAACATCCTCATCCTCCAACAAAACACAACGACAACCAATATTGAATGCATGAGCCCTTTTTTTAATTTTAACATTTCCTACCAAAAAAAAAACATCACGCACAACAACTAAAACTTGTATGTGTAAAGCATTCACTTTTTATTATCAGGAGCAAGTTGTACAATAATATTTTTTTATGCGTTCCATATCCTACTTTTTTTGCTTGGTCTTCAAGTGGTAGAATATGTGTGTGTAGGTAGTAGGTATGTGTATAACGGCATTCATTAATAATGATGATGATTGTATATAACGTTGTGCGATTACGACACAACGCATTTTTTATTGTGCTATATGGAAAGTATTATTTACATATAATAATTTGAGTACAGAATCCAAAAGAAAAGTAGTTCACGCATGAATGCAACATTTCAAAGCAAGTCACATTCTCTTTTTTTTCTGCATGTAATATGTTATTTTGCTTGCAGTGAGGTTTGAGGATATGATGATGATGATGATGATTGCTAGTAGTTGGTGTTGATAATTTTGCCTTGGCTAATTATTATGTAAGTACGTACGTACTTACTGCTGTACAAGTGCAAAATAGTCAAAATGTTAATCAAATCCTTTTTTATGCTTATTTATTTTATTAATACCGATTATGATACATAGAAATTGGTGCGTGTTTATTTATGTATGTGTGTGATTATATGAGTGAATGAGTTGTGGTGTTGTGACTCAGAGAACGAAACGAGCGCACTTTTTTTTTGTAGCCTGTCTGTCTGCCATGAAATTGTTTCCAAGGTGAGACTTGTTTATTATGCTTGCTTTTTGTTATTATGATGATGATGATGATGATTGTTGTTTATATATCATGATGTGTATACTGTACCTATCTCACTATATGTTTTATACAAGGGAGATCTTGAACTTCCGCAACATAGAAACAATTGACGACTCAGTTGAGTCCGTATTGAGCATCATGTTTTTTTTATATGTCGGATGGATGCCTTGTAATCCTGGCAATTACTTAATTATATAAATTGCGATGAGTCTTCAATTTTTTTTACAACTTGTTTTAAAGTGTTCTCCAAAGTAGTAGTTTTATTGCTGTCTGCTTTTTGCGCCCTGTGTATGCAGAAACAGTGTTTTTGACGTCAGCGACTTAATTTTTTTTTCTTTAAAGACTATAATATGCATTTCCCCTACTTAGCATTTTAATTACTGATTATGTACACTACTACTTACTACGTACGTGTGCAAATGTTAGCATCGTCATCATAATGAGCACCCATACTATATATACTGACAACTGATAATTTATTCGCATCCAGATATGTGTATGTCCCTACGTAGGTATATTTGAATGCACTCTATTATTTATATACAGTTTTAAAAAAACTGATGGGAGCATAATAGTAACTTTATCATGATAATGCACAATCTTCTTTTTTTTGGGTAATTCCGTTCTTTCCTCAAAACATTTAACTTTTTTGCAGGCATTTTGTAATGCTTCCTTTGGCTGTAAAAAAAGGTTGATTTTATTCTTCCTCATCCGCTCTTATTTGTCTTCCTTTAAAATGTGTACATGCATTAGTTGCATATGCCTTTTGACAAAGCAATCAATAAATGAGCAATATAGTAAGTACACACGCGATTGTATATGGAGATATCTATCTACCTATATGCATATGTAGGTAGATATATATCGGCTTGTGTGAGAATGATTAGGGAAATGAATGATTATTAAATGGTATCCAGTATCCATGCCGTCGTCCATATGTCCTGCCTACAAAGCTCTATGAAATTGAGATGCTCAAAAAACGTAGTAGCCTTGAAAGACAGACGGTGGAAGTCATTCAATCATTCTCTCGTGTTGTACCGCTACAATCATACTCAGTCAGACACAGTTTGTTATTAGTCACTCACGACGAGGCACAACAGCTCAAGTCGTAGTAGTAGTTTCTGCTCATTTACATCGTCATCATCATCATCATCATCATCATGTCAACAAAGGATCTTTACCTTTTCCTGCTACCGCTGCTCAAGAAGATAGCTAAAAGTTGTGATTGTTGCATTTTCTGCGCACGTCAAAAAAATGCATGAATAGATTGTTGCACTGTCACTGTTCCATTTTATCAATGTTGCTATATGTACCATTACGTTCTTGATCATCCTAAATTATTGTGTGTGTGTGTGTGAGCGTGTTGTTCCTTAAACAAAAGCTGAGTAAGAAGATGATTCGCGGTTCGTAGATGACAACATCAATCAAATCATCATGATCAGTTTCGTGGTAATAATAAATAAATAATATTTCATTTTTTCCAAACACTTTTCACCTGTCTGAAAAATGCACTTAATTTACTGCCGTCATAATAATAATAATAATTTTTACTGACAATGAGTCTACTACACACAATGTACATACTCTCTACCCCTTTTAATCACCAGCATATGCGTCAAAATATTCGCAGACAGTTGCATTATAAGCATAAACTATACTAGCGTAAGGGAACCAAACTGCTAAAAAAGAATAAAAACATGCATTATACCTACATTACTACACACGTGAACACAAATATTTATCGATTTAAATAAAAAATGTCAATAAAAGAATCGCAGCGGAAACTTTTAAAGACGAATATAATAAAATTACAGGTATAAACAACATGCATTTAAAAAAAAAATGTTGTGACACTTGAATTTTTTTATTGATCTTGACAATACATTTGGTTGGTTGTCTTGCATATCAAAAATATCATTTGATCTTAATCAACTGTCGACAGTCGACATTATCACCATATCATCCTGGTCTGCTTGTCTTTCAACAAAGTATCAGTATATATCATCGATCCTGATATTAAATTTCTTGTATCCTATTGCTTCTACCCAATGATCAGAAAAAATTACAAAGATCCGCAAAAAATAAAAAAAGGTAAAAAAGTTTAAAAAATAAAATAAGAACAAATGTACGTTCACGGGCCTAAATTGTGTTTTATTTATTTGTGTGTGTGTTTGTGTGTTTAAAGATTAGACGGTATTGTCAAGATGCACGAATGACACTCATGTTGCATTGCAAGAAGGAGGAAGAGGAGAAAGGAAAGAGGAACGTTATGTTAAAATTGCAGTGCTAAAAAAATCTTGTACAAGAAACAAACTGTAAACTTTTGCATCCCTCTTGCTGAACAATATTGAAAGTTGCAATTTCAAAATGAATGGTTTGCACTGCTGTTCTTTTGTTATTCCTGTTACATAAATTGAGCAGGTAAAGTTTTAAAACAGTTTTTGAGCTGATTCTACCCTTACAGCGTTTTATTTTACGGAAGGAATATAATATGTATAATGCTTCGTATTATTGTTGTATGATAGACTATGCGTAAATTCATGCCACTATTGCAACACAGGCAACATCTTACGCAAGTTGCTATGGAGCTACTTTGCTAAAAACAGTGTGTTGGTCTTCCACGATTACGATGGTTACGGTTCTTTCTTGTGTGAGCTGCTATTGCTTAATTCAAACTCTTAATATTATACATGTATACATTTTTCGTTGAGGCTATTTGGTAGTAGTAGTAGTAGCAGTAGCAGTGAGTAAGTTAGTGTGTTATATAATGTGCCATGTTTTTTTGCTCTGGCTTCCGGCAGCGTTTTGCCGGAAGTTGGTTCCTTTTGCAGCCTACTTACTTTTTAGTTTTGCTTACATTATTTTTTTCTTACCAAGTGACGCTACGTTTTGTAAAGTTGCGTTTCGTGTTTAATATTGCGGTGGTGGTGGAGGAGGAGGCGAAGGTGGTATGGTAGAGAGTAGAAGAGAGAGAGGATGAATGCTGGCTGTGATGATGGCATGTAGGTATGTACACAACAACGGGAACTTGCTACGCTGTTACGCGTTGTCGTTTCCTCATAAAATATAAAATATAACGTGCTACAACCATAAGACGACGACATGTTGTTGTAAAATAAAATAAAAGTAATTCAAAAATGAGCAAATGAAATAAAAAATAATAAAAAAGGAGTTAAATGTAGATTTGGTTTTCTTGAGTGAACATTCTTAAAAACACATCAAAGGACACAAGACGACAAAGAGTGGTTTTTAGTAATATTTCTAAGGAAATATTGCTTATTATGTGTATGTGTCTTTTTTTGGGATCCCGTGATGCCAAAATGTATGCATGCCACTTTTTATGATGTTGTTGCTTAGATGTATTCAGTACTTGACGTGAGGAGAGCAGCAGCAGTACCTCAAAAAAAAAAATCTTTATTGCACGAGGGTTTCCATTTTTTTTTAAGGCTTGACTTGCTTGACAATAATATATATGCTATCTTAACTTGTCTGTCTGTTTCGTGTACGTGATGTTATTTTTGTGCCTCAATACTCACATTATGCATAAGCATCTATATACTTTACATTTCTTTGCCATTATTATAATATGTGTTACGTAAATCAATTTGTACCAATTTTGTTGTTGGTCCTGTTTTGTTTGGAAAAAAAGGCTGAGGAGTATTTAATAGGTGAATGTTCTACCGTTCTGATTTGAAATCCTATGTGATATGCACTATATACAGAGAGATCCCCAAAATGCATTCCGCAACATTATTTTATAGCTTTTAATATTTTATGAAATCTTCTGGCTTCCTTGTATACCTTATTGCTTTATTACTGTTGTTCGTGTAATAAAACAAGTTCGTATCATCTTACAATAATATTTTTTGTGTGCATTTTGCTCATCTTCAAAAGTTTTATGTAATTTGGATAAATGCACAGGCTGCAAGCTGTACACGCACCAACTATCCTAGAAGAAGAAAAATCACTATACTGAATCATCTTTTTTCTAAATAAAAAAAGTGTTGCAACACAGCACATCTTCGAGGACGCCTACTTACAAAAAAAAATATATAAAAAACATCAAATATTGTTAGCTAAAATAATAAGCGTACATCCACTTTATTGATGAATTTCATTCATTGAAAAAATTGCAACAGGACCGGCTGATTTTTTATGGTGATAACGATGATGACACGTTGTTGTTGCGTAACTTGACATAGTTCCCTGGGTATCATCATCATCATCAGAAATCATCATCTACGCAATAATAGTAATAATGTAAACACACACCAAGTACACACACACACACAGAGACTACAAGCCCTTTGAGCACAAGTCTACTTTATTGCATCTTTAGCATCAACACAAGAAACACAACATAAAAGCATCAATGCAGTAGTAATGCAATCATGTCCTGCTTTTATTGCAAAGCAAAGAAGGAAGAAAAAAAAATTATATAATCTTATCCTTTACATTCAAACTGACTTTGTGTGTGTATCGTATATACTATATACCCTTTGTTGTTATTATTGTTGTTACATAAAAGGGACATTTTGCAAAAGTTTATTATGTACACCTTCCTTCTTACTAAATTGCATTGTGTGTGTACACATTTACACTTTTTTATTATTATTATTTCTTGTGTTGCCGTGTCGTGTACCATCTTTTGAAAGGGGTGCAAATTTGTATTTAGAGCTACCTGTGCCATACATGACATAATAGTAGCCAAAAGGGATTGAGATGCCAAGTGCATTCAGATGCTAAATTAAATTACAACAACAGAAGCAGCATGTAGCAGCAGATCCCTCGTGGTTTGGTGCATACTTCTAGCTCTAACACACACACACAGGGAGAGAGACAAGCCTAGTTATCTGCTTCCTCCTCATTTTGTTTGCTTGTGGTGTTGATAGTAGCATAGCGGCGGCGGTTGTGGTGTGTTCCCATTTCCCACTCTTGTCTGTTGCATCATCATCATCAAGAACAACAAGAGCAGCACAGCGATCTTATTTCTATTAAAAAAGGGTTATCTTTCGTAATCATTATTATCCTCATGATGATCATCATTATTCATTTAAAACCACGAGGGTGTGAGTGAGCTTACAGCTTTGGCGGTGGTGCTACCTCCCACCTCTTCTTCCTCCTCACCACAAAAAGAAAATCTTACTCTCAAGTGTTCACAGTATTTATTGCAATTATTCCCTTTGAATTGCATTCCGTTGCATTGTACAGCGAATTAAAAATATGTATATGTACCTATATATCTTGTAATCTGTACAACCATCACCGCAGATTAATTTGCCAACCCATTCTTCATCTTCTTCTTCATGTAAATGCAACTATTTAAGATCTCTGCTGCATTTTAAAAGGACTGTAAATATTACAGTTTGACCATTCAACTAGCACTTCATTTTATTTTTTTGAAAAAATTGTTTCTGCATCTTCGTCTTATACCACGCAATATAATATCTTGATAAATGCGTTTTAAGTAATTATTTTGAGGCTTTTAATGCAAGTAATAATACATTTAATAACTGAAAATATGTATCATAATCATTAAATCACTCTGATACATTTTTTTCTTTATAATTTTCATTATAATCCCTCACTATTTACACACTGTATATGCAAGTACCTACACACCAAAAAATAAATAAGATAAATATTGCGTAATTGTTACACATTTAATACACGTTTATTACACGGACTGTAATAAATAATCAACATCCCGATGATGATGATGATGATGATGAGGTAGCAGCAGGTACAGCAACATTGCACAGTAGCAACTTAGCTCATCTTCATCACCATCATGATCATCACATGAGAAATAATTTGATTTCCTCAGAGGCAGCAGTATGCAGCAGCCAAAAAAAAAACAAGTAAAAAGGAGAGAGATCCTTGTCATGTTCTGCTCTAATATTTTCCCTTTTTTCCTTCTTTCTCTCATCATCAATACCGCCGTCACCACCATGAAAAACACATAGGGCTTCCTTTTTGCCCTTGCTACTTCTTCTTCTTCTTGTTCTACTGAAAAAAAGAGTTAAGCATCAAGAAGAAGAAGAAGAAGAAGATATCCGTTATGTAGTGAGTGAGTACCGTTCCGATGATCATCATCATAATGATGATGAACAAAGACCAAGACGAAGAAGAAGAAACAGCCAGAAAAAAATAGAGTTACTACACACATTATTATTTAGTATTGGTTCTCTGTTGCATTATATCAAGCTATTTACTGCACTTGTATAATAGTAACTATTGCTGCTGCTGTTGATGCTGTTTCACAATATTACTTTTTTTGCCTCTACGCTAGATTCACACGCACACAAGTTTTTTTTCCTGTATGTATGGCTGCGTATATCCGCTCCCGTCACTAAATGCTCTTCCCTTATCACTTGCATTTCTTCCCTTTTAAGTCCTTTTCTTTCCCTTCAAGTTGAACTGATGATAATATTGCGTTATGTAACAACATCAACATCATCACTTCACAATCATCATTATTATTATCATCTACACGGCAGCAACAGCATCATAGAGCAGTAATAGTAGTGGTGGTGGTTGGTATTTAGTGTTGTTTTAGGGCTAGGCCAAAGAGGAACAAGTTTGTTTTTTCTCGACAGGCAGACAGACAGTTAGAGAAACTGACTGAGTTATAAAAAAAATAGGACCTCACTTGGCTTGGGAGGTGGAGATGATGATCAAGGCACATGCAAAGTTCACACAACAATTCACTCACATTTATTTTTATTCTTTTGCTTCTTTTTTTGTTGTTATTTTTTTTGTTCATTTTCATTTAATTTTTCGTTTGACTTGACTCTTTGGCCCAATTTTTTTTTAAATATAAAATATATGGATGGATGGATGAGTTATTATTTATTTATTTATTTTTGTTTTGTTCCTTTATTTTCTTGAGAAGATGGGAAAAATATTTCCAGGGAGTAAAGAAACCTATATTATGTAGTTTTGTGTGTTTCGCAATAGAGTCGATTAGGCAAGATGTTATCATTTACGTTGGTTTAACAACGAACACACTTTTTTTGGAAGCTGCAATTATAGGCTATACAGTTTCAGAGTAAGTCAGTACTGACGTGGCTATATATTTATATTTCTGGCGAAAAAAATATTTAAGGCTTCATTTAATCTTTTATTTATTTATTATTTATCCGCTGGAAAAAAAGCAAACAATTTTTTATAACATCTACTCATTCATCCATTTTAGTATATGTACTGTGATTTGTTTCCCCCAAAAAAAATTGGAAGATGATGATGATGAAAAAGAAGCACATGTATGATCATCTATCCATTCATCCGTTCTCTTTTTCTTCTCTTCTGGCAAGTAGATAAGCAATAGGATGGTAGCGTATGTGTGTATGTATATTGTATGTAGCGTGCAGTGTATTCATTATGATGTCGTAGTTGGCTTATTTCCTCCTTTCATTTCCGTTTCTAGATTATCACTGTCAACTGGCATTATTGCTCGTACAAGACTTCGGAGGGGGTATTTTTTCTTCTTGGAAATATCCTGTTCCGATTTTCTTTTCATGTTGCTTGGCTGCTGTTGCTACTACTTGGCTGTTGGTTCCAAAAAAAAAAGTTTTGTACTTATATCCACAAGCATATAGGTATATCGTAACATTCATGATACAATGTGTACAGCCAAGGCATCCTTGAAGAGTTTCGAAATGCGGATATAAACAGGAAGTGAATACATATATGCACCTCAGAGAGAGAGAGCGAGAAAGAGAGAGAGAGAACGCCTCAATAAATTCGGTTTTATAAAAACTCGATAACACCGAAATAGAGAAAAATGGAGCGTAATATATTTCATATATTTCATAATATTTCAATGGAGCGTAATGTATTCATTGTGTTGGTCTATGCATACGTTATATATACTCCTCCTCATTAAAATAAGCGTAATTCAAGTTTTTTGAACCTGTATATTTGATAGATCATAGCATTGTGATTGTCGACACTACATAGTGGCAGTATTTATATGCCTGTGAAATGACATATAAAATATTATAAAAGTGGAGTGAATGATATATGCTATTATAATAGAAGAAGAGCATGGTATAATAATGGAAATAAAATGGGATTGTGATATTGTGAATTGGGCAAAAAAGGAAGTAGGCAGGCATGTATGAAAGTACATAATATATGTACAGCTACACGATATACTACTAACTATATACCGATATATGCCAAATTAATGTATACTCTTTCGTGTTTTACTGGAGAAATCGGAAATTGTGTTCCCTTTTTCATTCCAGCGAATGAACGATCGAACGACTCGCTAGACGCATTGTAGCGGCAATAATAATAAAAAATTATATGGCAAATGGCAGAGCAAAAGAAAAATAAGAAGACGAAGAGAGCACTTTATATAGCGGTGTGGCGGCCGCGATGGCGGTGGTGGCAGGCGTGTGTATGTGTGTGTGGGGGATGCGTGCAGTATTAAAATGAGTGTCGAGAGAGAGAGAAAATGTGTGTGCATGAAACTACGTGAGGAGTTGTAAATAGGCAAAAAAAAAAATCGGCCGATTCGGGCTGTTTTGATAAACATTTACTGCTTGTTGTTGTGTTGTTGTTGTTGGTATAATTGTCGTGTGTTTTCTCTGCGTTGGAAAATATTTCCCTTAATAAGAAAAAAGAACAAGGGGATGGGGAACGTGCAATGCAATGTAAAATATTCACATATTTTTTAAAGCACAAATCGTCATTTATATTCTTGCGCTACACTTACCTATGTTTAGCACTTGAAATGAAAGCAATCCATTTATGTGTGTGTGTGTGTTATTAACAAAATTGACAATTTTGCAACTCATTTTCTCACTTTTTGTTTCATTTCTTCTTTTTTTGTGTGGATGCCTTATTTTTCTTGTCTTTGTCGTCATCATGTAGTCATAATAATCATCATCAAGTAGAACACTTGCATTTTACACACACACACACAATTTACATGGATGCATTTTAGGTACTACCTACATACCAGGTAAAAATGTAGGTACCTATGCATATCGACTACCGAAGAAACTGACAAACATGCTTATTTTGTCATTCTGCTATGCATTCTGCATTTTTTAGTAACCAAATTTCATTGGTTTCGGGTATATCCACATAAGGCTTGATTGTATTTTACTTCAGCTTAGTTCATGAAAAAACATAAATATCCCCTTTGTTTTTTTGGGTATGCTTTTTCTGAAGTGGAAACAGTTGTGATTGTGAGGTTAAATATAGACAAAATGGGGGAAAAGGGGTAATAATAAGGCGATATAGGAAAAGAGCTTCATTTAAAAAATAAAAAAGGGTTACCATACTGCATTGCAAATGAAGTAAACGCATAATGTGCAATATGTGTGTGTGTATGCATGCAAATCAAAATGTAAAGAATAAAAGGGCAAAGCTACTTAATACGGTACGATAGGATACTTATCCCAGTGGTTTATAAAAAAAATATATATTTAAGAAAAAAATATTCGTGTACATTCCACATTTCTTGGTTTTTTTCACCTTCTTCGTCCTCCCACTTCTCCTTCTAGATGACAGTTAAATGTATAATGTAGACACTTATTGAAACCATGGAAGAAAAAAAAAAGAGCGTGCACGTATACTTTGTGTGCATTTTTAATGGGTACTTACTGTGAATACCTATCTACTTACTTGCCACCACCACCACTACCACCACTAGACTTGGTATACAATTCTTTTACGAAACCCTTTTCATTTATAAAAGACTTAATGTGATGTATTATTATTTTTTACTTAGGTACATAGTTGCATATATCACGTATGTATGAATATGAATGCTTATTATGGACAATAGCTTTGTTAAAAAGAACTACTGGAAATGCTGGGTAATATGTCATCACAAAGTGTGTGTGAGTGCGTGTGCCTGTGCTTCTGCTGCTGGTGAAGCAGTTATTTGTTAAAAACTCGTGTATATTTTAAAGCTTGTTAATAATTTTTTGTTAAACTGGCCATTTATTTTGCAAATTTTTTCAAGCCATATTTTTCGTGTTTTGTTTTTGCTTATAAGCTATTATGGAAAAAAATAGTGCGAAAAGACTTTTCAATCAAAATTTGAACGTTTTCACACCTTTTAAAAGACATTAACAAAAACTGGACTATAAAATTATAGGATTATTTCACGTTGCAAATCAGCAGTAGTAATTGTCATGTGATTTGACTTGTATTACCAACTATAGCATCCCGCTTTTGCGCAGCTTCAAATAAGATATATATATATATGTATATAGCTGAAACTTGTGACTATAAAGTTGGATTTCTTTGAAAACTTTATTTTCTTAGTCTTTTGTTGAAGAGGACGGTAGAAATGGTCGTTTTAGTTTTGTTAAGGTTTGTCTTTTACTTTTTTTTATAATTGTGTCGCATTTTTTTTACTTGTGAGTGTATACGTTTTCGTATACCTGTACATATATGTGCATTGTTTTATTTTATTTAACCGTTTGTATAGTTTGTGTTGTATCTTTATGTGGCAGAGTAGTCGACATTTAAGTATGAATATTGCAAAAGGTGTACGAACAATCATAATGGGAGTGATGAAAAGGCAGAAAAATTATGTGGAAATGTTATTCCTTCCTTTTTCGTACTTTAGTTTTGTCTGCAAATAAATATGCTTGGTGAGTTGAATTTCTCCTTTTTTTGTTTTGTGTCACAGCTACAGGCATATAGGAGGAAATGGCAAATGGAAAATATAAAAAAAGGAAAGGATTATGTGCTGTTTTTTTTGTATTATAAATATTTTTGCCACTTTCTTTTTTCCACCTCCTTGTGCTATACGCTACGGTTGCACAACTGTCATATTATGTATACCTGAACTCTTTTTTATTATTTCTGTTTGGTTTGTGGCCCTCTGGAGAAAGTAGAAGTAGGCGAAGGAGGACATGGTAATATTATGAGTTGTGTGTTTGTGTGTGGACTTAGTAGCAAGGCATGGCATACTACTACTCATTATGGTGTTTCTTTCTTTATATGAATGAGAGAAATGTACATAGTTTCTGCTGCTGTTGTTTTTGTTGTTGTTGTTGTTGTGGGAGCATTTTTCTTTGTACGTTTTGTTTGTTGTTGGCGGCATAGCAAAAGTACGGCGGCTGTTTGAGATAAAAGCAAGGAAAGCGTTCACAAATTCACATGTGTTTTTTTCTTCCTTTCGTTCTTTCTTTCGTCGTCTTCTTCTGCTTCTTCTTTCTGAGGTTAATACGTTTATTACTTTTTACAATGGTGGTAAACGGTGAAAAAATTGTTTTGGTGAAATTGTATGTACATTTTTTCATTTAGGCCAGAATGAGAGAAAGAGAGAGAGAGAGAAGAGAAAGACGAGGCCAAAAGGAGCACACAGAGGCCCAGGCCACAAAACAGGCAGCGGGGGCAGGTAGCATTTTGCTTCCGCAATGAATTGTATAAGCCCCATGTGAACATTTTTGTTCTACTTTCTCCCTTTTTTCCGTTTCCCTCTTGGCCATTAAATGCCACGCACGCTATGTTTTTAATAGAATCCATCCATATAAGCCGCTAAGGTCCTTTCTCTTTGTAAAAATGGAGTTTGTGTGTGTGTGTGAGTGATATTTTGCTGGATAGTCTCTCTCTCTCTCACACACACACACGGTCACAGTGAAAATATGAAAAGAATGCTGATTGATCGCTTAAATTCATTATAATGCATGGGAAAGTAGCTAAATGAACTTCTTCTTGAGCGAATGCTTTAAAAACTATTTTGTACTACTTTTTTTGCCTTCAAGCAAGTAAGCAAAAGTGCCGTGTAATAATAATGTGTATATAGGTAAGCTGCATACTAGTTTTTTTTGGGAGTACACAAACAAGACAAACTTACATTTACGCTGACATAACATAATCGAGGGAGTGAAGCGAAAACAAATTCCGTGGGTGTTCTCCTCCATTCCAAAACTGTTTCAGCATTCATCACATTTTTTTTATTTTCATTTGAGAAAGAGGTAAAAAAGTGTATTATAAAAACATAATGCCTCTTCTAACATATTATCTTGGTTTTATATTGGCTTCCTTTGTAGGGGTATAGTATGAGTATATGCATATTTAAAAAAATGTCTTGTTAGGGCCTTGGGACAACAAAAAAAAACTGGGAACGTGCTGTTTACGCAAACATGATTTTTTCCCTGTGCTACTGTTTATGTAATTTAACAATAATAATTAATGAGTGAGTGGATTTTACAACAACTACTACCGCCACCACTGCTACTAGTTCACCCAGTCTTTTTAAACGTTTCAGACTTGATAATGTTTTATCAGAATAACAAGAAGTTAAATGTATGTACTGCTCTTCTTGCTTTACATTTCTTACAATATTTGCACCGGAAATGAGGCAATTCAAAGTTTGATGGGTAGCCAGATTCGTAGCAGCTTTTTCCTGGAAAATTACATGTGGAGGAAGTGGTGATCATGAGAACGGATTTTGTATAAGACTATCAGAGTAGCAGCAGCAGTAGTAGTAGCAACAGCAGCGCTTTATGGTGTTCATGTTCTCATGACTATGATGATGATAACTGTGTGAGTGGGTTGAAAATGGAAGTGGGAAGCGGCTAGTGGAACACAAGTGGCGGTGGTGTGGGCAACAGCATTATACTAGACCAGATTATTATTATTATTACTAGCACTACTATATTACTTTGTGTATTCGCAGCACAAATTTTCATGATTTTCTACTCACTGTAAACCAAGTGATTATGCAACCAACCAAGGGAAATGTTGAATTAAGTAGAAATCTTACTATATTTAATTGGCTGTTCCAGTGGTTTTCCTAATTCCCTAACCTGAAGAGAGAGAGAGAGAGAGAGAGGAGCATAAGTAAACGACTGGAACGGAAAATTGAGGTTTTTCTTGGTTCTCTGAATTGTATGTGTGTCTTCTCCTTGTTCTCCAAAGTCGTCTACGAGAGAGAGAGAGCTCCTCTCATGTTCACAGCTCTGCTCTTTGTAAAAACTCATGCCTCACAATAAGACTGGGATAAATTTAAAATGTGTGCTTTGTGATGCCAACGCTAAAATGGGATGTAGATTGGCAAGATTATTAGAATATACAGACTAAATATTTATTACATTTTCATGCTTTCCTCTGACATCCCATTTCGAGATGATGACTCTTTGAGTAGGTTCAAAGCTCATTTCATTTTTTTTATTAGTATCTATTTATTACTATAATTTAATTTATCAATACATTCACACATGTCATAATACAAGGTAATGAGAGAAATAATAATAATAAGACCTAAATAGTAACCCTATTGACAAAAAAAGTCTCCGAGTTTAAAGTATGCTCCATTGTAAGTATAAAAATTAAAGAGTAGAAATGGAGTGTTGGAGATGAAATAAGCAAATCCCATTTTTGTCCAGATTCTAATTTTTTTTTTCAAGAAAAGTTTGGTAAGCATATATGGTGTCAATCAATCTACATTTGTATTCCTTTGTGGATCACACATGAAAGACGACTCGACTGACTAGACGTGTGAGTGTGGGAGTGAGTGGATGAGAGTGAAAGAAGGAGTTCATTTCTTTCTTCCTTTTTTTGTGAGATTGATGCTCCCCGCAACTATAATATACAATAAAAGCATAGCAGCAGCAGCAGCATTTTTTCCATTCTCCCTCTCTCTTTTGTATACATATTTTTGCTTCTTAGAGCAGTTTCCTGGATTGTCTCCTTTCTTCTCACTGACTGGCTGGGTTGAATTTTTCTGCTGCTGCTTCTGCTGAGGGGGATGAGGAGGATGAATGTGTGTGTAGACCACGGGTTATAGAAGCAGTATATTATCCCAAAATAAAAATGGAAGAATGTATGTTCTTCGTAGAGAAAGAAAGTAAGAGAGAGAAGAAAAGTGAAAGTGGGCTAAAGTATGTAATACACATTTTTTGAGAGTATGAAAAGAGGACAAGAAGACATAGAGCCTGAAGGAAGAATGGAGAAGGAAAGAGCGGAAGCAAGTTGGATCAATACGGTGAAAGAGGGGAGGTGGAGGAAGTGGAGGGGCTCTAGGGTGGGGAGTTGGTGGGGATGGAGGAAGGAAGCTGACGGAGCCAGAAAAAGAAGTTGATGAATCTACCCCACTATAAATATACATTATATACACATAACCTCCTTTATTATTACTCTATATTCCATCGTCGTCATCATCCTCTTTTCCTTCTCATCATCGTCATCGCCATCATCATCACGATCCTTATGTGTTTTTCGCATCACCCACCACCATCATCAGAAGAGAGAGAGAGAGAGAGGGATAGTATATAAAAAGGATATTATATTATAATGTGTGTATAGTAGCATAGTCGCTAGCCAGCGACCACCGCCATCACTATTGCTAATGTGTATAAAGTTTATGCTGCTCTCTTGAAAAATTCATAGCGGACATAGTCGCGAAACACACGGGATCTGGTATTTAAAAGGGAAAGAGAATTTTGTATTGGTGACTTGATAATAGTAGTAGATAGAGGTATAATGTACATGCACACCATATATTATACTTTATATGGCGGCCTCCTCTTCGTCGTCCTCTCTCCTTCTGCAAGTTCTCATTTCTCTAGTGAATTTCGTAGAGGATGAGAAACCCGGAAGTCGGCCGGAACATGTGCTCTCTCTCTCTTTACTCCTCATTCCTCGCTCCTCTCCTACTTTCCCTGCTGCGTCCGCTGCCAAAAAAAAATCCTTTTTTTCGCTTCCTCTTCCAGAGAGAGAGAGAGAGAAAGAGAGAAGGGTATAGCCCAAGCATCAACATTAATATGGGGAGAGAGAAAGAGCTCAGCAGTCTCATTCACAGTTTGTAGTTCCACTTGCCAAGTGACTTGGCCGTGGCCACGAGGAAGGCAAAGGCAGGCAGGCGTGCAGGAATAAGTGAGCAGGCGAAAGCTCTCTGGCAGCAAAGAGAACATTTTCACTTCTCCTCCTCAAATAATGTGCACTGTTTTGTGCTCACTCACCTACATATACCAGCGTATATACCTATGCACATGTATAAAATATAAAAATTATACTATGATCTCGCGGTAAAAGATGAAGTCCCACTTTGCTTCTTTTTTTTCTTCTTCTTCTTCTCTCTCTCTCTCGTTTGCTATTTATATGAAATCTCAGCAAAAAAAATATCCACGGAGGAGCAAAGAGCTTTAGAAGCAGCAGTGAAAGCATAGTGACACAAGCACGAACACAGCAGTTTTCTTCTTCCTTCCGGCCCCAGCAGAGCCCACCGTTTCCGGGATCAATATAGAAATGCTTCTATGCTGCTCCTGCTGCCATTAGAGAGCTAACATTGTCTTTTGCCATAGTTTATTTTCCAGAGAGAATTTTATTCAGGCAAAAAAAGACAAGGCTTTTAATGCAATATGAAGTCTGACCATGTAGTCAAAAGATATTTATCAAAAATACGAACATATGCTATATAACATGGTAGTAAAATGATGATGATGATGATGGTACATTAGTTCTGATCTCCGAGCAAATTTGTATAAAAAAAGGATTTTATGGAAGCTAAAGGTCTATCATCCTAGTGTAATCAATATTTATTATGTTGCGTGGGCGTATAGAATTGTGGAGTATATAAATTACTATTGGAATTAATTTTGGGAAAAGAATTCGCTTATTCATGCTGCAAACTTGACCATAATACAGAAGCAAAAACAGCTAGTACAACAGTTAAATAATTTTTCTAATTTTTTGTTTACTTTACAGAATCAGTTAAAACGGCAAATCCATTGGACGGAATTTGAAAACATTGTTAAGAAATTATTTTCGTATTTATCGAGTTACTCGGTACCCAACAAATCGTGTCATGATGAAAGTTCCACCTTTAAGTCTTGTCGGAATGGAGCGGCTCCCGCTTCCACTTCCTTTCAGTCCAGAACTTTTGTGGAGATATAATACCCTGGGACCTGCCACAGGAGCCTCTCACCACCACGCCGCTGCTGCCGCCGCCGCCGCAGCGGCACAACAGCCCCAAGTACCACCCTCCTCTCAAGCAGCCGCTGTTTCTGCTGCTGCAGCCGCCTTCACAAGGGCCGCAGCAGCTGCCGCCAGCAGCATGTCATCCCCCATCCAACAACAATTACCCTTTGCGTATGACATCAAAACAACGATTCCAATCAGACTAGGTCCTAATAACAATTATAATCACAAAATTCCTTTATTAGTTTACTACAATAATTCCATTAAAGTGCGCATTTTAACGACTGTTTTTGTTTTAATTTTCTATAAAAAAAATTCCGGAATCTAGCAGCCAGTGATCCCCGATTATGGAACAGAGAAGATGTGTCTGTATTTCTACAGTGGTGCGAACGAGAGTTTGACCTGCCATCTTTTGATATGGACAGGTTCCAGATGAACGGTAAGAAAAATCTTTTATTTATTTTTGTTCCCAACATCCTTTTTTTTACAATATCTCATTCTCATTTCCACGATAATTCATCATTAATTATATGATTAGCGTTTGAACTGGAACAACTTGAAATCTTGCATGTTTTTCTTCTTCTGAGGTTGTATGTTGTTCAGTATTGTGCACTTAAAAATAAACGCCTATCATCAACCGATTTTACTTTTGACTTTTGTTACAACTTTGTATAGAATTAGCTAATAATAGTATGCTAATGGTTTTCATTGTTAGTAGATACTACAATGCCACAAGGGCGTTTCTCATTTTCTGTTCCTTTTTCTTTACTTTTGTTCATTATACTTTTTGTCTGATCTGGCGTTGCGGTGGTAGTAGGGAGTAGGGAGTATTCATTATAAACACTTCTTCTTCTGATACAGATACAGTATATATTGGTAGTTCCATATTTAAAAAAAAACACACAATAAGGAAAAGATGTTTTTTTAAAAGTAAGGACGGTGTATTCTGTGCACATTTACATATAGTTGTTGCTGTAGTAGTAATATAGTAATCAAACACCAGAACCGACCGGATATCTTTGACGAGAGTAGTAGTGATGGAGAAAAAATAATAAAAATGTATAAAAGGAAAATGTGAAAAATGCATTGTATCTGTTGTCTACGAAAAATTGGTAAGAAAATTTTGACTGTCATTGCTTGAACAATGAGTGGGGACGGTAGTAAAGGAGGGAAGAGAAGACATATATGCGGTGTTGGTGGTGGTAGGATGGGATTAAACTTTGTGTGTTGTCAAGTTGTGTCTTATTTTTTTATGTTGGTAGGCAAGAAACTGTGATGATGAGATTATATATACGTGTTACGATTATGATGCAAGGTTTTTCACTATAAACTAGTCTGAGAGAGAGAGAGAGAGGGTGACGCGGTGTGATCATGATGATGATAATGATGAGCATGTGAGTGTGATTCCTCTTCCGTTGCGTTCCCAGAGATTTTTTTTTTGTGTCTTGAAAACCATCCAGCACGAAACATCATCACCCCTACCGCCAGACCAATTGCTACATCATAATATGAAATAGCTTTAGCTGTCTTCTTATATCAATCTTCTTGGTTTCCCCCATCATCAAAAAGTTGTCGACACCCTGCGTGTTTATATGTGCGGCTATTGGTATGCCAAAACATACAAATACAGAAGGGAAGTGTGACAATAAGAGAAAAAAAGAAATGTTTTTTTTTTGCTTTTTAAAGAAAAATATAATTTGTCGAAGAAAATAGCGAACGTAATGATTGTTGATGATAATAATATGATGTCCTTTGGCCCCTGCTTCACACTTGGTTGAAGTAGCTTTGAACTTTTGGATGGATATAAGCATCATTTAATTTTGAGTTGAAAATGAATAGTGGCGTATATTTAAAAAAAAATGACGTCGTGGAAATGAGAATATTATAAAATTCTTTTATTTTGTGATGATAAATGATATTTTGTTTTGATTTTAATGTAAATGTTTTTTTTGTACAGGCAAAGCTCTTTGCTTGTTGACAAAGTCAGACCTTGAGTCCAGGGCTCCTTGCTCCGGGGATGTGATTCACAATGCCCTGCAGCTGCTCATGACGTCTGGAGATTCTCCATTGACCCCACACACACCGTCCTCACTCCGCATTCCTCAGCTTAGTAACGGAAAGGGAGCTACATGGTCCATTACTGACTTGCAACAATATGCAGCTGCTCAACAACAACAGCAGGGTACAACATCAGTAACATTGAGTCCTGCCCCATCTCTGGATGGTCAGGCTGGAAGCCCACAAGATGGTCATGCAAATGGACAAGCAAGTCAGCACTTGTCATCATCTTCCTCTACAGCTGGTTCAGGAGGGCCACCCTCAGATGATTCCGAGTATGACAGTGTTGGGGAAAGCCCTGAGAGGTCTCCACCCATCCAGTCCATGAGTCCACCACCTACTCATAATGGGTCTGCCAATGGTAATGGTGTTCACCACCATCACATTTCTCATCATCATGCCAATTCCAGCAACGGAAACTCTAATGGCCCATCTACAAACGTTGCCAATGGAAATGGAGTTGCTGGCGTGGCTGCAAAGGCTTTTTCGCCAGGGTCAAAGTTGGGTAATGGTGCAACTGGAACTGAAGCCGGAGAGTACAACAACAGTAATTGTCGCATAAATCTATTTTTTCCTTCCTACTTCATTAGTAATTCTTTTAAACTGTGGAATGGTATATTTCATAATTGACTTTTTCTGTGTTTGTGTAGATGGAAGGCTGTTATGGGACTTTTTACAACAGCTCCTTAATGACCCTGCACAAAGGTACAGCAACTTCATTGCATGGAAGAATGTGGAAACTGGAATTTTCAAAATTGTGGACCCACCCGGTTTGGCTCGCCTCTGGGGAATCCAAAAGAATCACTTGTCCATGAACTACGACAAGATGTCCAGAGCACTCCGATACTATTATCGTGTGAACATTCTTCGCAAGGTTCAAGGAGAGCGACATTGCTATCAGTAAGTACAAAAAACTTTGTTGTCTCTAAATTATGCGACTTGTGAGATGAAATGAATTGACAGCCATGCAAAACTACGAAAAAGAGTAACTCAAACCACACAATTGTATTCCCTTGTCTTTTCCAGATTTTTGCGAAATCCTGGTGAACTAAAAAGCATCAAGAACATCTCCATGCTTCGCCATCAACAAAATTCTCCAATGTCCCTTTCCGTGAAATCCGAGCCCATTTCATCATCATACAATAACGACAATGGAAACGGAAACGACTATGATTCCAAGTACTCCTTGCTTAGTCATCATCAACAACAACACAACTCCCCGGTCTCTTTAACTGTTAAATCTGAACCAGTTAACTATGTAAATGGAGCATCCTCTGCGGATGACTACGACGCTCGCTCGTCCATGCTCGGTCATCGTCAACAAAACTCCCCAGTTTCCTTGACAACGAAGAACTGCTCCAACTCCCCATCCTCTGCTTCTTCATCATCGCCAAACGGTACTTCAGGTGGGGATGCTTATGGGGACAATGGTGACTACGACTCCATAAACGGTCATCCACAGGACTCCCCCATGTCCCTGACCACAAAATCCTCCCCTGCCGATCATCATCACCATATTCAAGACAACGAGCCCTTGGACAACAGAGGTGGTCACCGACCAAAACCTCAACTCTCCCCTGTATCCTTGATGGTCAAAACCGAGCCTAGCACAGTCTTCATCTCCGCCGATGACGATTATGAAGATGTCCCCACCGACCTTAGCATGGACACCGATAGAGATCGCAATTCCAAGGAAGACGACTAGATAGATACGTTCTGTAAGAGAAAGAGAGAGAAAAAAAGAAAATTAATGCAGTGATCCTATAAAATAGTAAGCTATTCAACTACTCGTGTGTTTTTACACAAAATTGTTCTGAAGAAGACTTTAAAAAAAATTATTCACACAACGTTTTTTGTCTACACCGATGGTATACATAATATGCTAAGTATAAATAACAAATTATATAAGTATATATATATATCTAGATTATTATTATTATTGTAACCATAAACAAGTTAGCAATGCTACCTTTTAATATTCCATTTGTATATATGAATGTAAAGCATGGCTGTTTCATAAGACGATGTTGTGTACTTACATTTTTATTTTATTGTGAACTGCTACACATTGATAATTTGGTAACTTTTTATGTTGCATACATCGCATAATATATGGTTATAATATAGTAATAAAAAGCTGTTGTGACGCTCACAGTGCAAGTCGCCCCAGTCGCCACGTACTTGAGTAGGTACATAAAAATATAAGTAAAAAAAACAACTACAACAACAACAAAATACGTAAATTTGTGATTGTGATTACTGTTTCAGAAGACAAAAATGCAGGCTTCGTCAGAAAAAAACCTATTTTAAATTTTACATACTTGCCTGCTAAAATAGATATAAATATATAGATCGGCTATATATGTAGATATATACATATAAACATATATTTTTTCCATGTTAGGGGTATGTATGGACGTGTGGTTCAAAAAAAAATTAATCATTTTTATGTCACTGCTGAAAAATCCAGGAGAAAGTAATTAGTTATCTTGATTTTTTTATACGTGAGCGGTAAATATGAAGATGCATTCTAGAGAAAGAAAACGAATCATGTTCCATCTTCTCTTTGATGCATAAAAAGTCAGTAAATAAATTATAGTACCCTTGTCTATTCAACAACTCATACATATAAAAAACCTTTTCATTTAATTGTAGTATTCATAATAATAGTTATAGGTTTTTATTATTGCTTTTTAAATATATATATATATATAGTACATAGTAAATCACAATATAATTTAAATATGTTTACAACGCAGTCAGTAGTAAAAGTGCCAGAGAAAATATATTAAATTAAGATATTTTTTGTTGCCAGGCAACTCTACAACCAAGTCATGCGTCCCCGGTGTTGTTACAAAAGCGTAAATACAATTTCATTCAAATTCGCTACATCCTATATTACGATTTTACTAAAAAATAATAATAAATACTTCATCAATCATCCAAATGTTATATGTTAAATTTGTTGAAAATACTACTGCGCTATAAAATAACATGTAAAAGGTACATAATTAATTTTTCATTTAACAAAACACTGTTACACACAAGAAAAAGGTCATCAGACGTGATAATTGAGCGTTTATTTGTTAAAGAAAAATTTTGTTTTCTTTTCTCCTTGCTTGCCACACAGACTAAGAAAAAAATATAGAGTGATGGAATGAATGATGTGAGAAATACAAAGATTATTACAGAAATTATATCTAGACGTAATACTAAAACGATTATTTTAGACATTTGTTGATCATGACGAGGGATACATTTCTAATTTAATTGTAATTATTTAAAAAAAAATAATTGTGTGACCACATGCATTGTAAAACCGTGATACATTACTTGCATACATGGAACCATAAGTATAAAAAAAAATAATCAGATGATTGTAAAGTAGGCTACATGCGATAGCAGTACAGAGGAAAAGCAAGAATGGAAATTAGTTGTGATTTTGTGATGGTCCCAACAAAGCAGGATAAGATCTTTAGAATGATAATTATTATTATTATTACCAAAACGCTAACGATTTAGGTGTAAGATTGTACATACTTTAGAGTTAGTCTTTTTGGTGGAGAAAAGAAAATGTGAAAAAGATTTTAGAGACCGGATGACACAACAACAGCAACAACTTTTAGATTAATTATATTAATTCAACGAAACTCAGTCTTTCGGCCAATCAAATCGCTGCTTCATGTATTGATATCCATAATTATAAGTATAAAAATAGATACTCTATCCATATTAATAATATAGTAATTACATTACTTGTACAATATGTAAATTAACTACTGTTTTAAGTTTAGTAAAAAGTTTTGAAATAATCAATGAACTGTTTATGTGTATGTATTGCATGTATTTGTGTATATAAATAGGTTTGAAAATCAAATGTGTTATCTTGATTATGATTACATATTATGTCTCGTGTGCAGGTGTGAAAATTTAAGATTTGTATTGGTGTCCACTTGTTGTAAATGTTTTAAGGGAAACTTTGAATTCATGTTTTGGAATTATTTTACTTGCAACTTGCATAAAATGAATATTGTTTTGTCCAAGAATCCAGTAAAATATATTTATTCTAGAATATGGATGTCAAGATAGGTAACAATCCAATTACTATGATTGATGATGAATGATATATGAGGAGGATTTGATGTACGACAGATAATACTATTAATTATTGTCAAATGAGAAAAATGTCTCGAATGTGAAACGTGGAACAGAAAGTGACAAGAAAATGTACAAGATAATCAAATTAATTACAGTAAGTAAATTAGTGTAGTAGTAGGAGTAATCATAACATAAATTAAGTAATTTTAGCTAAGATTATGATACTCGTATATAAAAAACATATATAGTCGATATTCATTCGTTTTACTGATATTGTGTAATAATACAACAACAAAATTGTTGGGGACGCCAACAACGACAATTACAACAACAGCAAGTTTGTTTTCTTTGACATATGCCTTTGTTGCTGACAACAATTTTAATCATAGGAATTAGTAACAAACGTCGTCGTCATTGAATTATTTTCTAATCATTTATATTTTCATATAAATAATATTAATAATATAATGTTTTAGTGGTTCCCATTCTATGTCCGTTATAAAGTTAATTTCAATGATAATTATACGTTGTTCATTCTGCTGGAATCTAATATTCTCTTGAACTAATTACAAACGTAATAGAGTGATTATATTATTATTATTATTATTACTAATCTATTGTACAATTTTAAAAACGTAACTTTTTTGAGGAGAAAATCACTATCGGATAAAAATGGTAACTTGAAACAATCTTCAAACGTAAACAAATATAGTCCAGATGAAAACTTTAAGTTACTCTAAAGTTTTTACGATACAATCATTTATATTGAGCATTAAATTATATTTTTTTGCTCTTGTTATATAATCTTCAGTTTATTATTCAAAATTTTAACAATCTACGTAATATATATATATATATGTCCAATGTGTGCAGATGTGTTTTTTTTTGGAACGGTGATCTTGTTTTTATTGATTGTGAATAAATGTTAAAAAACAGTTGTGAAAAACAAATGTGTTGATTGAATATATTCTCCATATATGTACACATTTATATATATATATATTAATATATACATTAGTTAAAAATGTACTATTAAATAACAACGCAACTATTCATTCTCGTTCTTCTCTTTGTATGTGTGGGTGTGTGCGAAAATTGAATAAATAATTATAATAATCGAAAAAATTAAAACAGAAAGAGCTGTACTATGTTTAAGCATATATTAAAAATATATACCTACATATAAATAGATTAACGCTGCTTCTATTGATGAATCATCTATTGTACAGAAACATAAATATATATTTAACATATACATTTACTTTATTATAATATTTAGATGTATGTAACTATTATACAATCATACTGTGTAATTTTTAGAGTAAACATAATTTAGTGCTAAGATTTTAAATTAGTTTCTATTTAGGAACAAATATTCGATAATCAAATAATATAATAATCCGATAAAGAAAATAGTTATCATTACGTAAGTTGATTCTGATAATCAATTTTCTGATTTGAATAAATCAATTCCAACAGCTGCAAACTATAAAATATTTGGACTTTTTTCATTGATTGATTTTTTCTTCTTTTTTGCATATTTCATATTACGGTTTAAAAAAGCATGACTCATATAATTACTTCATAAAATCTGTATGTATCATTAAAATACAAAATATAATAATATATGCAATTTTGGTTATAAGGCCATAGACATTGGAAAGATTGTCATTTGCTAAATCATGGCATGCTTCATCATTTTATTACCATTTTTAGGCTCGCTGATAGGACTACAAAACATGTCCATTTATTATACAAGTTACATAATATAAGTAATTCAATAAGGAAGATATGTATTATTCCAGAATCCATTTTTGAACAACAACAACAAAATTATAATATAATCTTTATATAGTATATATTATATTGACGTAATTATTTCACAATCTAAAGAATCACATTTAAAAGATTTATTAGAAGCAGTACAGGATATAAACAATAACTTAATTTGTACATCTTGTTTAATTACACATTATGAACATTGCCTGACATTATCTAAAGCTTTTTTTGATCACACATCGATGGGGTATTAAGAGAAAAATGTGAATGGCTTGACACCAAGTTTTTGAACAAAAGTTATAGTGTGAATGAATGCGGAATTATTTCAGTATTATTTTTTCTAATTGCTCCAGTTTTTTATTCTGAGCATGATGTTATTAAAAAATTGAAGGTGTCGGCAATGACCTGCTCGATAAGATAAGGCGGAATCATCTCACTAATGGCCTTCTTTCGTCATCTTCTTCAGACTGCCGAGTTCTATTATACGGTGTTTCTTCCCTATGCTCATTTTCAATACTTCTTAAAACGCTAAAACTGGCAATTAACATCATCTAAGCAAATAAAAATACGAGTATCGTTTAATATAATTTTTTAAAGATATAAAGTATCTCAAAGATAAATATAAAAACAAGGTTTACTTACGGCGTGCAAAGCAACTATGCCTAATGGAATGCCTAGAAACCGGTAAGGTTTCCGGACGGTAGCTCCAGCCCACGTAGGACCGAAAATTAAACCCATATACGACACCATCCTTCTTAAGCCTTGGCCCAAACCTTACATATTGCACAATGTTAAATGTTAAGCATTGATTTATTTTCCTTTAAAAACTGTTCTATGAACGCTGTCAATACATTTATACGTTATACCTTGGGTATGAGGACTCAAGCATTTGGAGTATAATCCCGTATTCGCAACGGATGACACTAATCATACATAATTTGACATGTTAGTTAAAATGTATTTCAATAAATTAGACTGAATCTTCATCTGAACCATGTGCATACCTGCGTATCCAAAGTACATCATCACAAGTCCAATCATGAAAAATGTAACCTCCCAGGCTGCCCCGGTACCGTCAACTTGAAACTGAGGTAGAAAAACGAGCAGCCAAACATGTGCGAGAGTGAGCGTTATCCATCCGATAATCATCAAATTGGTATCCCTTACGTAGCGACTAATAACTGCTACAGAGAAAAACACAATTAGAGCCTCAGCGCCTCCAGCCATGTATACCAAACTGTTTTCAAATTCGCCATAGCCAAAGTAATCTTGCATGACAACAGGAACAATTGTCTGAAACAACCGAGGAAATTGTCCATAAGTATTAATTAAAAATGCAGGGGTATTTGATTGCTAATGCACGCATTCTTACTTCTATTCCAACTTGACAGAAAAACAGAGTGAAAACCATTGAAAGCATGAGTACAAAGTAGTCCGTCAAAAACTCTGAAGAATAAAAAAATAATAAACAACTGACTTATTGACTGGCAATTGACTTAGGGAAATATTTTATTTGTCGCTTTTGGCAGTTACCTTTCAAGTATAATCCAGTTTCCGCAATCGTGTACCCACTAGCATCCAACAAGCTAATTTGTCCAGTGGTTGATTTATGGCCAGATTGGGCCAAGCTGTTCATAAAACGTTCACTGACGGTGAAGAGCCGTTGTCGCCTGGCTGTGCTAGTTAGCAAGGTACTGTCAGCAACACTGCTTTGACTTCTTTGTACAGAGCTTTCTAAGCCCCAGTCAGTTATGGCACGCTGAGCCATTACCTGATGACCTGAAGGTCCCATTTCTGGTGTTTTGCAGTCTTCTGATATTGATGGGGAATTTGGAGCAACCACTGCAAAGTTCAATGATGGAACATTTTCAGTTGAAAATTAAAAATAAAGATTGAGAAATTGAAAAAAAGTAGAATATTTACCTTGAATTGGTTGATTAGTTCCCAATTGCACAGTAACTGCTGGAGTTGGCATGTTAGCCCTGCGTTGTTGTCGCCTCATGATCTTCAATTCAGCTGAAAGATTGAAGAACATAAAGTAAGTCAACACAGCGAATATTGTCCACAACACGGTCATGAATATTCCTGGTGCATTCAGAGGATTTACTTCCAGCCCCCAAATGTTGAAATGGAAATATGTAAGGATTAACTGAAAAATTGGTCCCACTAAAATCCCTAATTGTCTTGTAGCGTTGCATATGGCAAGGATTGGCGTTCTTTCCTTTTAATAAACAGACAATAAGTAAATGCATTGTCATGACAGTTTCAAAGGATTACAAGCATCAAAATAACGAAATTTATACAGAGTTTCTTAACATAACACCGTACTTCGACTGCAGTGACACGGCAAACATCCGCCAACATTGCGCTACCAGCGGCCGTTCCACAACCTGAAAATGTGGATACGTAATTATACGTCCTCTTTAAATAGTACGTACAAATGTGACAACAAATAAAAAACACGATAACTTTTTTAAACAAAAGTTTTCTCAAGTTATCCTACCACATATAAGACGTGAAATGAAAACATTCCAAACACTGATTCCAACGGTGTATTGCATGCTTCCAAAAATCATGAGCACAATGGAAACCATTGCAATGGTTTTTGTTTGATTCTCGTATACATCCGAAAGCCGGCCGCCAATAATGCCTGAAATCGCTGCTGAAAAGCTATACGCTACAAAACACACAAAGACAAAAATTACTCATATCATCTATCATTCGGTCTAATTCTTGCATTTTAGTAAGATTACCGGATATCGTGAATCCCAACCAATTTTCGTTGGTGGCTCCCAGTGTTTTCAGGTATGAGAGACATGTTGGTAAAATAACAGCTACGTAAAAAATACAAATATTTATTCACTTTAGGACAGATTTTACTCTGTCGCCAAAATCAGTTGACCGATTTCAAATTTATTTTGCATGTGTGACAAGTTATACCTACAACTTGGTAAAGTAAAATTACAAGTTTATTTGTTTTTAAAATTGCTGTGATCGGGGGCAGTTTCTGATTCGTGCCAATTTTTGCCAAATTTCAAAATCAGATCGGTTAGGAAACCATTTCAATAAATGGTACCTTTTTGAATAAGATGAGTGAACCAATCCATCTCAACCTTTACTCGCAGAACAGGCTTTCATTCAACAAATGTGTCTTCCTGCAAAATTCATGTTGTTTAATTTCGAAATTGACATTTGACCTAACTCGGGTATAGAAGGTAAACAAATCGACTCATTGTCAGTATCAACGCCTTTTCGCCTTCCTATGAATCTCCTCCAAATATGACAATTTTGTCGAAAAAAAAATCAAAGTTCATATGCAACTTTAAGTTAATCGAATAAAGATTCGAAACCATGTGGATAGACTGATTAGCATAAAAATGCATCCCACGAACAAGGCATACATTATGGAACTTACTAAATGTTGATCACTAACCATATTCACACCCGCCCAGGAACAAGTATCCACCAACGATAATAAATGATAGGAGACGTTTCGTTTCATACTGCATGATTTTACCTCGGCTGCTATTGATTATTTTGTACATAAAAAATACAATGCAATTAAACTTTATTATTATTATTATATTTTTGAGGATATGGAATTGTAATTAATTTTGTATTTTTACTAACGATTTGAATCACTTGTCTTCGCCTTGTTGCACAGTTTGAGTTTGAAGAGCAAGTTGTAGCTACCTAGTTTATTTTCATGCCAAGGCAGAATAAAATAATTTCATGTAGTGTGTGGCGTACGCTGTACTACAATCTTCTGGGCTACGTTTAAGAGGACACTTTTGCTACATGAGCTTTACCACACACACACGCACAGTCTCGGCGTATTACACACGAATGCAATGCTGGTCGAATGTGGTAAAACGATGATCCTGCTCAAACATTCACAATTTTATGTATGTATGTAGGTGCTAATGTGATCAAGCTGGAGAAAAATGTCTTCCTGTAATCAAACTCTTTAAAAACTACTAAATGCTTGTATATTTTGCTGTGAAGATGATTTTAACAAAATAACAACTATCGCAATATTGACAGGACACACCCTTGCGTCGTCACATCGACATGTCCACCTCCAAGCAACTTCTCAGATAAATTGTGCAAGTTAATTATTTAAAAAAAGAAGGCAATTGGGATATTGAATGCTTTAAAAAGATGGAACAAGTATAATATTATTATCCTTTAAAAATATATGTGAGTTAAGCAATTTCATCCTACAAGGGTTATTTACTCAAAACATATTTATGTTTGTTGAGCTGAGACGATTCTAGTGGACTTGCACATCAAGCACAGGCTTATATGTGATGGATGATGATGATGAATGAGCAAAGTTATGCACCAAAGTGGAGGAGTTTTTTAATGGCTAAACACAAAGATATCATCCATCATTTGAGTAGTTTTTCTTGATAACAAATTAATATATACATAGACAACATCTTTCTCAATGTGTCATTAACTCTAGCTATGGTTGATGGCAAGCAAGGAAAGCTCATATCTATTGCAATTTTATGAGTTCTCCCATCTCCACATTAATATATATGTCCGTATTATAAATGTTTAATATAAAGTTTTAGAGTAATCAACCATTATAAAGTAGGTAAAGCTGTAAAGAAGGTATACAAACTACAACATCACAGTACCTATAACATTAGACAGCATTTGTCCTTCCTTACTTCAACTTCTGCTTGCAAAGACATATATTATCTAATTGACTTCCAGTTGACCTACCCATATAGCATGGGGTTGACCGTCGCATGCATCGGTTTGATTATTGAGTTCGGTTGTCGATTCCCGTAAATTTAAAATCTCAATTCCTTCGCGAAGATTTGCACGCAAAGTGACGGACGCAGGCAAAGGAGTAACACGTTTTTGGTTAAAGTTTTATACTCCGTAAACCAAATTTATAAATTTACATTTTGGGTCTACTAGAATGTTGAAAACAGGTTGCGGTATTCATAAGGTATACACACCCTTGTGTTGTGTTTGTATTATATATTATATTATATCGTGTAGTAGCTTAAAGGCAGAGTAATTGTTTTGGATTTGGATAAGATCTACTTTTTCATGGGCACTGGATGAAAAGCTTGTCCTTCCAATTCTAACTGTTTCCAACCAAGCGAAGGAAAAGTTTCACGATTCATGATAATGGCATGGCCATATGCGTTTGAGGCCATATTAATGTTCACATGCTACTATCAAAATCTTATGCATTGGTAGTGGACAATTTTCGGAAATGTTGCATATTACCCGTGCATGTAACGAATCGTAAAAGTTACGATGACATTCTGAATTAAACTATAAACTAATTAATTGTGAAATTAGTCGTTGTAATGGACGGAGGAGGTGGAAAATTCTCAGTTTTAGTTCAAATCGATTGTGTATGCCCTCATGATAGAATTTGGGCCAAACGGAGAACTAGTATCCACATTTGGTAAAATATTGTTATCTTTTATACTCTTTTCATACACATATTTCTTTCATAGTCAATAGTTGTTTCGCTAGTCTTTAGTTAAAACTATTTTGTTAAGCCGTCTGTGTAGTCTGTGTACTGTAATCAATTCATATCGTTTCTTACACTAATACACGACGTGTCATCATAATATGATAAAAGGAGGCTCATTTTTTTACAGCAAATGAATCAACTTTAATTAAAACATTCAACTCACAACACCTTAAATGCGCAAATAAGTAGGGATTTATTCAATTTGTTAAAATCTTGATGTATGTTGTATGTGCTTGCATATTTTTCATGCGTCAAAAACCAGTATGCCTATGTACACTGTACACATGACCAAAAAATACCGTATCATAGTTAGAAAACTGTAGAAAGCATTATCTATGCGTGTGTATCGTGCGTTTTATGACGCATTGCAAACTTATACTTTGCTAATAAAATTTCTCCTAAGCATAGAGTTCTGACATATTTTTTGTTCCAACTGATTGATCTAATTTCCTTTTTAAGCTTCAATACAGTCCACATTTAAAATATTTTTAATATGTAGCAGCAGTATGTAAATTACATAATGTAATCATGGCTTATGACTAGAATATGAAACTAAACCGCAGCTGAATTGCAGTAAGTTCATTCCATTCTTAATGCTTCCTTTCCTTCGATTACCGTGCGCCTAAATCCCGTAGAAACCCGAACCGTTTACATTTTTAGCCTCCAGAGTAGAACTTACGACGTCTGCTATCATCAATTTACCAACGGAGAACCCATTGTTTGACCTTATCAATAGTTATTATGAACAATGCAAAGGAGATCGACAATGTTGAAGTTTTGTAAAGTGAAGAAGTAAGATTTGCACCAATTAATTAATTTTTACTAACACCATAGTTACTTATTTATTTTTGCATGACGTTGCATTAATTTTGTATACGTGATGAAGGAATTATATTTTAAGAAAAGCTGAATTTTTCATTTTTCAGAAGTGTTTGGTAAAATCATAAAACATTCAATTTTAATTGATGTAAAGTACCCACTTTTACAAACAAAATAACAACTCTGTAATTCATAGTATACAATCTTAACTCTACATTATAATTGTATTCATAAGCAGAATTAGGAATTGTAGATTTAAATTGTGCGTTGTAGAACGATATCAAAATCATAAGCATAACAATATCTGTTGACTAATTGAAAATAAACAGTTCTTCACATTACATCATCATCACATCAGTTTACAATAGGCAGAATAAAATTAATTTATGATTATAGGCATGCTAAGAAGTTTACATGAAGCAATGCTTAAATGCACTTTTAATGGCCAGTTTAGCATTGTACTCAGGAAAGGAATCAGCTGGATTATTCACCAACAAAATGCGGTTTTCTGAGTTAGTCGGAAGGAAGTTCAAATCTATTTTGTCTTCGGAACCTTGGAAGATCCACATCAGCTCCCAACTTGAATCGATTGTCTGGACATCGTTGGCGCTTTTAACAGTTGCGAATGTCACTAGTCCCGCTGGAAGACTGCACTCTACATTCCGCTTTAGCTCGGCTGGTATATCTGATCCAACAGTTAGTACATTAACTGAACTCCCCCTTAAAATGCAAGCAGTTAGCGCCACCAACAAAGGTAAGGTTGGCATATCAGAAGGATTTCCAATAATGATCCCTGCAATCCCACTCATGATTGGAACGCACAAGAAGCATCCTCGCATCATATCCAATTGGTAGGACAATAATAATGATATTATAGAATCATCAAGTAGTGACAAACAAAATAGCTGCTTGAGTTTCAGTGTTTTGACATTGCTTGATAGCTCAGACCAGTTGGTAAACTTAACGCCAGGTTTGACATCTGAAGATCTATAAGGTTATGGATTTGACATGAAGCCACCACGGGTAATCGATGTTAACTCATGTGATACGCAAAATACATACGTCTAAAGTAAACATGTGTCTTTGGTTACCTGAGGTTTTTCTTCTTTTCAGGTGAAATGTTTTTGTTTACAACTTGCCAAGGTATCTCTAGTTCCAGATTCGAATGTTGTCGTGGGCAACTTGAGTTAACTAGAATTTGGGAGCCCTATTGAAAATTTTAAATTCAGCTCTTTACACAAACTGACAAATACGAACACGATCGTTTTTAAACGCAGCTCTACATATAGCTTATGGAATATTCCATCCCTATCATAACGAAAGTATTTATAAATACGCTTACCTTTAGCTGTTTCATTATTTTCAAGGTTGTATCAAAGCAACTGGAATACAAAAACACTTGATCCGGAATTCCAAAATTGTTTCCAAGAGAAAGAAGCTCATCTATTGATCTGTATGGAATTAAAACCAACACTGGGCCAAGATCAGCTTCTTTCAAAGCAACCAAAGCAGATGAGGTACCAATGTCATAAACCACCGTTGGAACGGAGAAATCGGAGTGCATGGGTAAGGGAGCGATAAGCTAGACGGAAGAGAAATGTTTTTTTTAAATAAGAATACGCGCACGTACGGTTTGCACAATAAAAATTAATAAATATAACTGATCAATAGATCACGGCTGGTATGAAAATAATATTAATTTTTACCTTAGCTCCTAATGCCTGAACGCAATCCAAGGCAGGTGATGGTTCAACACGCCGTCTCCTCACAGCGTCACAATGAGTTAAAGTTTTTGTATCCCAGCAATTTACCTTCACTTTAAGGGCAGTTTTTTCAAACTGCGATACAGCCGTAGAGTATATCGGTTGGTGTATAAACACCAGAGACCGTGACCTTTGGTTTACCTAATACCAGAAATACAAATACATTTGTATTGGTATTGGTTATACAAAATATTGGTTTTTTAAAATAGTTTACTATTTTAAATAACCAATATTTGTACTCATTTCATGAAATGTAAATCAAAAATCTCAAACGGTTCTTACTCTAATGCCAGGGCACCAAGCATTGGACGTTATAGACTGAACGGAAGGTAATAGACATGTACTGGAATCAATTACGTAATGGATCGTCTTTCCATTTGCTGAAGCAACGTGTAAAGCTGATAAGACGTGAGCAAAATATCATTAAAAATACGTAATCACATTCATTATTATCATAATATTTCTTTATTAAAAAATATTTAAATATACCCGCAGTTTCTACACTCAGAAGAGGTGACATTGGATTTCTGGTCACTCCATAGCCAATTTCTATCATTCCACGACCCTTACGACGTTGTTCCCTGTCAATTTGGTCAAGCTGCGGAATTGTGCGTGCATTTAGGACCGAATCTCTCATCAAAATGACGTCGATGGACACATCTCTTATTCTACCATAATTTTAATAAAATGAGAAATGAGAATTTAAACACATCTTAATAAAATAATATTCATGATGTAATGATTTCCAACAAACATACTTCATTCCATTTATAGCATCAATAAGAAAGAGAATAGGTAGAAGTTGTCGTGCGCTGCCACATTCTACGGACGCGCAAGTGACAAAAATAACCGTTGGCCCGTTCACCTGAATTACAGCCGATAGAGCTGCCACCAAATCACGCAAGCCATGGTAGCTATGGCCAAGTCGAAGCAAAATTTGCCTATTGCCTGCCTCCATTTGCGTTCGCACTAGGTTATCCGAAGACGAAAAAATGCAGATTACTATAAGACACTGAGGAAGTGTTACCTAAAAGTAACAAATCAATCATTAATCAATTATAAATTTAAGTTGATTTACTTTCTGATGCAACTAAGCTTTGAACAGTCTGAATCCAAATTGGTTGGTCTTCTCTGCGTATAAGCCAAGTTGGCACAAAACCAGCATACGCTTCCAAATAAGACAGTTCATCTGCATGATGTTTCAATAAAGCCTCAAATCTAAAACAAATAATAAAGAACTAAATGGATACAAACAATACTATATGCACTGAATGCTACTGTTGCAAATGTTGAAAAGGTTTACATGTTTCAAAATTTCAATACGTACTTTTTTGCTCGAGTAGCTCGGTCACCTTCATCCAATGGTGTGGATTTTACAGATTCTTTCTCATATGCCGTTGCATAAGCTTTCAAAAGTGTTTTATCATCAATAAACAGATTAGCCCTAATATTCTCTCCAATAATTTCTCCTAATCCATCCAGGTAAACCAGGGCCCTGCTCGAATCTTCAATTATGCTTATGCCATTGACAACTGAAGTCAGAAGACTCTCTCGGACCTCAACCAGCCACTTCTACAAATAAAAAATAGCCATTTAAAAAATATATATTTGAACCTTTACGGTTTAACAGTTTAGTAATGCCAAGTGTGTATACTCAAAAGTGCATCATGGTTTACCTTGATACTCTGAAAGTTCTCCCTTGCGCCTTCGCAGTACGACATCTTGTCAAAGATAACCCTTAAATTACGTTCAACGTTCTCACTTGTATCTAACATTTTATGGACAAATAACTTTTTTCTCTATCTTTAAAGTCGACCAAAGACTTTAAAGTCAATTTATCAAACTATCACACCAAAACCAAGCAGTATTACAAATATTATACCTTATGTACCGACACCGAACCACTTATGAAGGCTGTTATTCAATTTTCTCTGGTCTGTTTATGTAGCCTAGCCTCTACTTACAACACTAACCCTGAACTTGTGAATCTGTGCTGCATTAATGAAAATGAACAGACTTTTGGGATGGGACCAAATCTCACTAACAAAGCCGAAGGCAACTTATCTCTTGACACATGCATGAGGGGGACAAGGCCAAACACATGTGCTTAACTATTGCCTACAATGGCTACAATGCATGCGCTTCTCTCTCCAGTAAAAAATAAAAAATAAATCTGATCTATGCACATATGCAAACCGTCCAAAGATTTTATCCACTAATCCCACTTATGTTATTAGCTGTGATTTCAACTTAAAACCCCCATTCGAACATTTATAATTACAACTTTTATATAATTCCTCTTGTTCCACACAACCAACTAAACGAAAATACATGCACGGCAGTTGCACTATTAAAAAACTCAATCCAGCAGAAATCCAGAGCACAGAGATGCAATAAAAAAATAAAAATGTTAGACGGCACAGCTTTGCTTCGTCGGTTCATCTTGACGTTACAATCTTTCCTTTGCTCCTCATGAATAAGCACACTGAACAATGACGAACGCAAAAACCCAACGCAAGCTTTATGCACTAACACCAACCAAAACAATATATGTTGTTGATTGGTACTAAACATGAACTTATATATATACTCACAATTGGCCATCGAGTGGTCAATTTTAGCGCTATTTATGTTTACCATGTGAAGGCCGAGGAGAACAACACTGTCGTCGTCGTCATGCGGTTAAAACAAACAACTAAACTAAATAATTTAAAATTAAAGTATTAAAATTTGGCAATGAGTGCAATTGTCAAAAAATACAATCTAGGAGACTACTGTCAAACCTGAAATTAATTGATCAATTGTAGATAAAAAGGATGTACAATATTTTCAACGCCGAATTTATAACTGTCTAAGTTTGTGAAATCAGTGTGCTTACTAACCTCGCCAGTGACTAGTTGAAGATGTCATTGCAAAAGAAAAACGTTATCCAGGAGTTCATCAAGGATGAGTATGTTCCAACGGAAGAACAGTTCTTGGTGAAGTATTGTTCAGGTATAGTGGTGGTCGGAATAATTTTGCTTTTTATGAGTCATTTATGATATTGATAAAGTGTAATGATAAAAGTAATAATGATAATGTTTGTTATTGCAGGGAAGGGCAACAATTTACACGAGGTTGACTGTGTTGATGGCAATAAGATTCTTGTATCCATGCCAAAGAAGTACCGACAAACTGTGTGGCTGAAAAAGGATGACTGCCTAGTCATCGACCCTATCGAAGAAGGAAAGAAAGTTAAAGGCGAAATATTGTGCGTACTTTCCTCTAGGGCCGTTCGTGATCTGATAGTTAATCATCAGTGGCCTACCAAGTCTGACTCTCACGTTCCTGTCGATGTCGATAATTTGTTACAGTTTTTTACAAAAAGGGGCTCGCAACTAGCAAAATCCAACAAAGAAGATGATCTCGATTTGTTTCCCCCGTCAGATTCTTCCGAACTGGAAACTGAAGAGGAGGAGGAGGAAGAACTAGACAAGGGTAAAGAAACTGATGATGCCAATGATAATTTGTGAAATCAAAATGAAATTCGTTTCGGTGAGTATGTTCCTGAGAGCGTCATGAGAGAATAATAACATGCATTAAAGATAATATCACGAAAAAACAGCGCAAAATTATAATTAAATACTAAGAACATTTATTCCAAAACAAGCTATCCACTGTACAAACTTTTTTGTGACATTTCATGTATTATAATTACTTATAGATATTAGCTAGTAGATTAAATATTATATGTAGTATCACACTTAAACCTATACATACTTATTTACGTACACATGATTTTAAAATGCATATTTTAAAGGGGTTTGGAACTTTTGGAAGGCAATGTTTTGGTTTAGGGAAGGAAGACTAACTTGGAAAATGTTAATGTCAGTGGGATACATTAAAAACGAGGTGCAATAGTATGTTAAAAACTTGCATGCAAGATGGGCGGTTGTAGCGTGATGGCATCACGGTAATGCAAATTTAAAGAACAATGTATAAAATAATCACATTGTACAACCGATTTCATGGAAATTTTCAATAATAACCCGTTATGGAACTTCTGTAGTAATAATTCTATTCTTTGGAGGGGTATTTACCCCCAGTCGATAAGTTTAGTGGTCAAAGTAAAACTCATTTCTGGCGTCACTATTCACTCATTAAGACCTTTCGATTCATGTAACTTTTCATGTAGGTTATGACAACGTCTAAATCACATGTTCCCTCGCAGGTGGGTTACGGACGCTTAAAATCAATTGATTGCTTACGAGGGTGGTAGGTAATCAGATGCAATGATAATGTGTTACAAATAAAAACAAGTACAAAACTCGAAACCGTCTTCGAGCTCTCTTGTGGTCAGACAAACATACTACAGACTAACAGTCTCCTTAACATGTAACCTAGCCATTGCAAATTTTCCACTCAGATTATTTTACTTAGTCGAAAGTGTAATCATCATCCGCCACAAAATAGTCACCATCATCATCAAAGTCTAAGTCATTGAAATCATCATCATCAGATGTATCGGTATCAGAATCATCCATAACAAACCATGCCTCGTCGTCACCATCATCATCCACGTTTTGAAACAAATTATTGTAACATTTTGAGCTGGGATCATTGAAATGGAAGTACGGGTTTCCATGCTCCAGCTGTTTCAAGCATATCCAACAAAAGTATGTATTGCATTTGAAGCAAGTAACTTTGTTACATCCCTCGAATTTCTAGATATAAAAAAAGTATCATACAGAGACGTTCAATTAAAATTAGATCACATCGCATTATTATTATCTCACCTCAATTGGCACTTTGCAATGTGGACATTGCTTGCTTTCCTTCTGGATCCATTGCTCCGAGAGAACATTATCTATGAGCACCTTCAGCTGCTTATCGCCATACACCTTCAACAAAGCTTTCCTTTCGGCTGCAGTACCCTCTGTGTATTTTTTAAAGACATCCTTCATTTCACCTACAATTTAGAAAATAAATCCAACAAATTAAGAACTGATTGATTGGCAGGATTGGATCATGCACAAATTCTGTCAATTAATTTACCATCTTTGAAGCGACACGGTTCCACGCCATGGTAAACCATCTTACAAGTACTGCAAAATGTGTAGGCACATACAGTACACGAAGCACACTTCTCATTTGGATCACAAATCACAGGGTTGTGGCATTTTGGACGGGGACAATACGTGACGTCTGACATGTTTTCTAAAGCTCGCTTCAATAAAATCTGATCATATCGTTCGTAATGGGTTTTTCCCACTAGTTCTTTGACGAGCTCTGGCGTAGGACGCATTTTGCAGTTGACAGCAAGACATTTCACTTGATCCACATTACCCTCGGTGATGTTAGTTATGAAAAAACCAGAGACACACTCTTCACAAAAAATATGACCACAGCGGAAGCGCACACAATTATGCCCAATTTTTATTGTAAAACAAATATCGCAGGAATGACTTGATGTCAAAAATGTTTCCTTGATTTGTTGCTCATTGAATAACAGCAAGTAGTCCATTAGGGGAACCTCCTTCACTTCATCGTTCCTTGGAATCGCATCATTGGCAGCTCGCTGATCAATGGCAGTTTTCTTTTTCGGTTTACTTTTGTTTGTATTTCTTCGTTTTTTGTTATGGGACTTGCTATCAGATTTGCTAGTATTCGCTTCTGGCTCAGTAGTAACACCAGTTTCAGCAGTTGGAGATGGTCCCGCTGCTGCTCCATTTTCTAATTCAGGTTCGAAAGTATCACCACTACTTTCCCGTTTCCTTCCAGCCTTGAGGAAAATATTCTTACTTGATAAGTTGAAAGGTCGGAGGAACCATGTAACATCATAAAAATTTGGAATCCCCAAGTCAGTCAATGTATTCGCTTGTAGATAATTTGCCCACGTAAATAAAACACCCATGCCCTTGTTCTCCTCCCACAGCTCATCCAGTTTCTGACATAAGACTGTAAGCTGCAAGTAAGTTTGCAAATCCAGAGTTTGAGTTACATTAATTTTCGAAATAGAGTATTCGCTGCTAATTTTATGATTAACTATGAAGAGCACACAACTATATACGTTTAAATTAACTTACTGATGCCCGGTGCAACCAAAGGGACGACAACGTAAAATTTGGCTTGATCTGGCTAGGATAATTCGTGGGTAGAGTAAAATGTAGGGTTAAAGGTGGTACGTACTGAACTTTATACCGGGCCTCTTGTCCAACAGTGATACCCGGTATTACGATCATAGAATCACCTTTCGAATCTACGTCTGTTTCTACAGTAAGGTGAAAAGGATCAGGTAAATCCAGTCGTATTTTTATTTGGCCAGATCTAATCTCTCCAGGGTGTGCGAGAAATGTGTCCTTCTCGAAGATACTTTCTAATGCAAGCATCTCATCTTGTTGTGCCTCCTCGTCAGTTGACATGTCAGGAAGTGTCTTCTTCTAGAAGAAGATCACCTTAATAAACTAAGAACAAGATTATTGACGCTATTTTCAAACAAGTAAATAATGATTTTATTATTATTAACCTACCTTAATTAATGGAAGTTCTAACTAATCCTATTCGGCGAAGCGTGAAATACTCGCAGACGATGCAGGATGAGTATTCTGTGGTCCCCGTCTCGGTTTTAGCAACGCAAGTGACTACAGAATCCTTTTAAATGTTTCGATTGTCCGGAGGCTTCTTGCTAAAATTGTAGGTAAGCAAAACACAATTTTAAAATGCTGTGGTTCTTGCACGGAAACTTTTACATTTAACTTAGAGGTTCGAAAAAAATTTTAAAAAATTACTTGGCATAACATGAATAATCTTGAACCAAAATTAGTGTACCAGATTTCATCAATGCAAGCTAGCATTGATTTTTTCCCAATGGGATAAAATAAGTCACTACATAAGTTTGAAACTACGTGTGAATTCAAACAAGCAAGACCGCCACCGTGGATCACTATACACACGGCTATGACCACCAATAAAAATACTAAAAAACCCAGCTTGACAATAATTGTAAAATAATTAAAATTGCTCGAACGTCGTGATTTTTACTTGAGATTTTATATTGATCAAATATTTATATAGATGTAAAGAAAATTGCTATAACTATGATTGTTGTACTTTTGACTGTATTTGTCTTGTCTTTATTGTCTACCTAACAATTTATGGAATCACTGTGAACAAAGTTCTTACGGTTGGAAATAGCTATTGTTGTTGTCACTGATAAAGACTTAAATATAACAATTTCAATTACAAACCTGCTGAATTTTTTTCCTCTTTCCTGCCTAATATATGCCAGCACACCTGAACAACTAAAGTCAAGTTGGTTGAGGTGCTTCGCTTGTAGCCTTCTGGACTTTTTAGCATGCTAGCATCACTCAGCTCAAATGTCGATCAAGTTGTACGTGTTGCACGAAGGAACACCACGACGGCTGACTTACTGGTTAACTAGACTTTCCAGCCAGCGTTACACACTGAAACCCTTCCCCTGGTGTTTTTAAATTCTATTTCCCACTTCCACCATGTTCCCAATTCTACCATATTCCCATTTCCAGCATATTTGATTTTGAAATGTAAGACCTACTGAGCAAACTTTTGATCATCAAAATTTTGATATTGATCGGTAAGACCTACAGATCAAAAGTTTGATCATATGATCATCAAGAGTTTGATTTTTTCCAAAAGTTTGGTATGAAGGCGTTGGTCAATACTTAAAAAAATTGATTTTAATTTCGTCATAAGTTTGAACTCAAAACCAAAAGTGTGATGTACAGCAGCAGGAGTCTAAATGTCAAAAGTTTGGAACGGTACGCGTACGTACGGTCATACGTAATTCGCTCTTGCATAAGAGGTATAATACTACAATACAAGCTACGCCATCAGCAGCAATAGTTTGATCAAAATGATCAGCTTCACCACAAACTTGAGCAAGATGAGATGATACATTACATAAAACATATATATCACGCATAATAATATGCACCCTCACACTACGTTAACGAAACGACAACCGTAAGAGCGACAGCGACGGGGTTACCATGTAACGTATTGCAATCTTTAAAATCGTAGCCTAGCCAGTGCAGTATATTTGTTTGCGTCTTTTTTTTATCGAAATTAAGAACCATAAAGGATTTTTACCGCTGTATGGAAATGCCTGACTTACCAACGAAGCATTTGAATTATAGTAGTTGGCCGTGCGCGCTCGAGGTAGGTAATGGTTATCCTGTTTAACGGTAACGGTAAGACTACCACAGAGATGACATGATTCGTATCCTACGATAATTGTCGTATAAACACACTGTGGGAAAATATTTACTTGGAAAAAAATATATTTATTTGTATTAAAAGTATTTTTTATTTTTCCGCACAACAAACTATTTCTTGTAGCAACTTTACCCGCTGGTAAGGGAATGAAGTCGCAAAACATAATTACATTTGTCCTTGGTTGTTCCAGACAAAGGAGCACCAAGGCACACACATTCATACACACATACATACATAACAACAACATAATATAATTATAATATATGTATGGGCTAATACCCATTGTATATGAAAAACAAAAATAATAACATATCGGTTGTTGGATGGTCTGACCATTCAACAACCACAAATAAAATATAAATTTTAGGTCATCTAATCTACATAATATGAAGTGGACGACAGAACGTCCCAAAGTTAGTACCTAAAATGTAATACCGGCCTCCCTTACAGCCGACAACCAGGTCGTCAAATTTACGTTGATAAAAAATGCATTAACATTTAAATTAACACAAGATTTTATGAATTTGTTATCTTCGTAGAATTTTGTTCGTTCGTTTGGGGTTAAATTGGGGTAATGTTTCAGCTGGCAACGATTAGAACATCTTGAGATGACGAAAAATTGTGTGGTCAGTAGTTTTTGTAAAGCCATTTAGCTTGATGAAGTGGAATAGTAATAATGATGTCAGAATAAAATGCCCTCTAGGCACTAGGCGAACAAAACAAACATGCTTCATAGAAATATTATACAAGAGCCCATGTGCTTTTGAGAATGACTCAACACAAAATGCGCGACCTTGAGGCCTAGACGTAGACAAAGACAAATAATGCTTATCACGTTACAAAGCCATTGGCAAATACTGGGGAATTGAGATTAGATTAGACAATTTGGTTTACATATCATATGAGTATCCAGATGTCAACTATTGATTTTATTTTGAATTCGAACATTTTTATGTATGTAAATAGTTTAGGCGTTTCGTTAAGCGTATTATTATTAAATACGGAGTAATTCTTTCAAAGTCTTTTTGGTATTAATATCACTTCAACTTTGGGCGCAACATAATTTACATAGTATACATAGATACATTATATTAGAGTTATAATTCTCGAAACAACTTCCATGCTGCAATCAACCGGTTGTCACAATTTTTGCAACAATCTCTGAATTCTTTCAAAACAGATTGCATATATGACTCATCACCGAGCATGGGAGTGGATGAAGTTCTCCATCTTTTACTGACCATATAATTGGACGACCACAGGAAACCCGTCTGTGTAGAAAAATTGATTAAAATAATATTTTTTTTAATTGTAAATACTTGCAAAAATTAAAGAATAAGATCGTAAACTATTTTACCTGTTCCAAATATTTGTCCTGTGGAATCAAAACAAATATGTTGCCACTGGAGTGAATAAATAGAAACCTATCAGACTTTTGATTCAGATGTCGCATATCAGAAAAGGTTCTATCCAAATGACATCTCATAAAACCAAACTGAACCAACAGATACTCTTGGAACTTTAGCAAGTTTGAATTGAGCTCCATCCCTAAATGAGAAGTAATTTTTCATATTTAGCAAAAAAAAAGTGCATTTATTTGTAGTAGTACCGTTATAGTAAAACTTTGTTAATAAAAGAACGATTACAGTTCGTGACAAACCTTCTGAAATTGGGCCCTCTGTCATAGAGCTAAAAATCTCTTGGATAATAAGCGGAATGAAAATTGGTCCACGCAGAGAATCTGAGTTGCTATGCATAGTATAAATCAAAGTGTATTTTAGTTATCATTAGCCTGTTAGTAAATAAGCTTGTAAATTTTAATTAATACGGACATACTCAAACAAGTCATTCGGAATGGGAACTAGTTGCAAATTACACTGTTGTGCTTTGCGTGACCATCCCTGAACCAGATCGGCCACTATAGCACCAGTAGACTGCATCCATTGCAAAGTTACTTCAAAAGCCTCATCTGGTTTGTAGACTGATTGGTACTTGACATGGCCCCACTCCTGCCTATCACTTTTCTTGCCCACGTCCACGTCAACATACACCACTTTATAACGAACCTTTCGTTCGGAAACAGGAAGTGAGAAATAATCTGAGGAGGAAGTATATGCGTCGGCTTCAGGTAGGGATTTCTTTACGAAACAATATTCATAAGGCACTTCCACTTCCATCCACTCGTTGTGAAAGGGAGAAGAGTCTCCATGTGGACGTAAAGGGTCAAGTCCTAACAACGATATAGTTATAACAAAAATAATTAAATGGCTCAAAAATAAACAGCCTTCATGGCGTAATACACATAAATAATACACACACCTTCAGACTCAGTTATTACTATGTAATAAAGATAGAATCCAAAGACGAATCGATGTTTTGTGTCACCAGATGCATGGAGTATTAAACCATCGTTCAGCATCTCCTGTATGATCAAGACAACGAAATATTACATAAACTATATACATTATTACTTAGAAAAATGTGACTAATTTTTGAGCTAACAAAAATCTTACATTAAATACGCTCACAGCTTGAACTTCAGTGACAATCCCTTCCATATGACTCATCAACCATAGAACGGCATCATAGCTTACGAACGTCCATGGAGGAAGATCAGTACCTATGCAAATAAAACGAACATGTTATTATCTACTTCTTAAAACGAAATGTTTTCGCATGTATGTATGGTTACACACATAGAACGGTCTGTTCAAAATACTTACTTTTTATCAAAGAAAACCCCGTCTTGAGAGATCGCATCGCGGCAACTATTTCTCTTTTTGATGCAGTCGGTTTAAGCTTTAATTCTGGAGGAACAACTTCATGAGTTGACTGGTCAATAACCGGTAATGGACTTTGTAAATCTATAAATGGGTCTAGAAGAGCATTAGTGCTTTTCAAATCCAATGCACTCTCCAAGGGTGATACTCTTCCACTTCCCGTTTCAGCCCGATTTCCAGATTTTTCCATAATTTTAGGCCCAGATCTCATTCTTGGACGGTCTGTGATTTTGTTACTATTAACTCGCTCCCGGAATCCCCCAGCAGAGGAGACACTTCCTTGACTGCCACCACTTGAGCCCTACATTTCAAGTAACATCAATCTAATCAAATAAAAATTGACCTTTTATGTAACAAAATCGCATAAACGAAAGCTTGCAAAATACCCTTGTTCCTTTAGGAAAAGAGTTATTGGGACGCCGTATCCTATTAATACAAGTCTCAATAAATTTCAGGAAATCCTGGACAATCGGGGAAGTTTCTTCCACCTTCCATATACAATGGCCGAAACTGGAAAGCTGTTCATCCGTGGGTCGTTTCGAGCATGCTTGTTGTATCGGCAAGATTAACATTCGAAAGCGCCAATATTTCAGATTCTACGAAAAACATATAGTCAAATACTTAAACTGGATTCAGTAAAACAAAATAAATTATGCTAAACACGTAAAAGTTAACCTCGGTTAGCGCAAAGTCGGGATCCCCACGAGTACAAATGTAGTGGTCCAAGTAATTCCAGTTGTAATTTTCCAATTTTTCTGTAGTAAATTCGGCAGTGGCTCGTTCATAATCAAGTGAACTTGGCGAGCCAAATCGATACTGGTAAACCACATTAATGGAAGGATATGGATGTCTGAAAGAAATGTATGTATCCAGAATAACCATTAGTATACAGTAATAGCAGTACTAGTACTACTGATATTTACAAAATTGATTTATTACCTTGGGCGATATCTTGTCACTGTGATTGTTGAGCCAGTCAACGTTATTTTATGAAATATTCTGCCTATACTTAAAAGATATTCCTCGTATGCCTCTGTGTCACTTGAATTAGTTGCCCTGCTGATGAGTGTTGAGCTTTGTGTTTTCGCTGCAGTACGATCAGTTGGACTGCGGACAACTAACTGAAATCCTTGAGCCAGTCGTTGGGACACCAACTCAACGAAAACTTCTTTCGTGTTCAGAGGTCGCCGGTACACAGCTCTCTGTTGTGAATAGTCTGCGTTTACATCATCAGGCAGCAAGCTGTAGTCTGAAACTAGATAATCTACTTGTAAACTCCGTTCATCCGGAAAATAATCCGTTGTTAAAGGAAGGCAGGCTGGTATTGTCAACGATTTCCAATCTACACCTATTAATAAATTTAACAACGTGCAAATTAATGTTCTAAAAAGATACTCAACATTTCTATAACAACACCGCAAAAAAGGTGAAAATCAAATGTCAGATTTGGGCCATATGCTAATGCTAACTAATATGCAAAATTTAAAAACTAAAATATGTTGTATTGCCTGTCGTTAAAGCTGGCGTCCATTCTTGTTCGCCGGTGGCACCCCACAACAGGGTAAGAGATTTTGGCCCAAGATTTACGTCAGTAATCGAAACTTGACGTGACACAGATGATTTGCTACTCCTTGCTTTCACTAGCATTAAGTTAAGTTAAAAATACATGATTTTAAATATACAAAAAAGTAATAAAAAATCCTTATTAGGTAATGGGATGTGTACATCTAGAAAACAGATACCTGCAGGTCCCTTTCCATGTGCATCAGGTGTTGTCTCTCCCTCATGTACAATTTCCAGTTTTGTGAGCCCACTTTGAACATGGTGTTGTTGAATCAAATTTCCGGTCGGACCCCTGGGGAATATATGCGTCCACCTTCTACGATTTGATGTTAACTTAATTACAGCATGAGATGGGTCAAATGGATTGATCAAAGCTCTTCCAGGTTTGCGTAATTCTTTAGGTTTTGTGTGAACTGGCGTGGTGGTCTTGTTGTCTTTAGGGGAGCCTCCATAGCTACTTTCAGGGGAGCGGAGCTGACTTTGAGAATTACGACTTACTGCAAGATCGTCAAGAAACCATTTTTCTTTCTGGTTAGTACTGGTTCTGTGCCTCGCTGCAATAAATTATTACAGGGTAGTTGTTAGGCTTTTAATAAAACTTAAGTTCTATGGGATTTTAGTTATAATGTTCGTTTACTTTCGATATTGAGAGCTCCAAAGGACGAAGAATAAAAATTATCCCGTTGCTTGAGTTTTCGTCCGGTTGGAATGGTTATGGCAGAGGAGCAAGACGAGGAAGGCATTGGGAGTATCAAACTGGATTTTTCTGATGTCATATTCAACAAATGAGTGTTGCCCAAAACACCACCCGTGGGATCAGAAAATGTCGATTGATTCATTTCTGGTTCTGAATTTTGGCGAAGAAATATTTTGTTAAATTCTGTATCAGAAAGTGGAGACTTTTTAGACTGTAGTCTCTTTTTCAACGTTGATTGACTCCCAGGGATTTTGAATATTTTTTCATCATAGTCATCAAACTCGTAAATGGAGTTGGGCCAAGTGGCGTCATCATTTATATGCTTGGATGAATTCAAGGCAAAGTGGGAATTGCCTAAAACAGGACTTCCAGCGTATTCTTGAATGCTAACTCGGTCAGAGTTCAGTGACGCTAATGCCTTTGCTGGCAGACGAATTCTCGGGATGTATGAGGCGTATCCTACTTTTCTATGAGTCGAGTAGAAGCTGTAAAGTATTAAAAACGATCCTCAGGTTAGTAAACAATTGCATCCGATATTTTTTAAACTGTATGATCCGAGATTATACCTTAGATTAATCCAATGCGGCATACTGTAGTCATCGATATTACTTTGTTGGGTGGTCTTGTTGTGAAACTAGTTGTAAATATTAATTCGCATTAAAATGTTACATTAAACTTTTTGTTTAAAAAAAGTAATAGGGTCAATGGTAGCAATAAAGTACCTTAAGAAGCGGTACGGCGTGTAATGGCTGCTCTCCAATGCAAACCAAATCGCTTCCCACACCATTATCAATTATTCTCTGCATCGTAACGTTAGCAAGTTCCCTATCTACTTCAAAAACTCCTACCCCAGGGGTTATAACGACGGAAAGTTGTCCAGTGCGATCAAAGCTTCGGTCTAAGAAATGTTTTTCAAACACGTTCAACGACATATTGAGAACTTCAAGAAAGTTCCCTTGTGCTGCTGACGATATAGCTCCTTTAGGTATTTTAAAGCCGGCATATTTCTTTTTATGAAAATCCATTAGTGAACTTTGATATTGAACAAATATATGTCGCAAAAATATCAGAGTGCTGCCCCAGTCTTCGTATCTTTCATTCTGCACAGCAACCCTAGTCATTGGACCAAAATAATTATGCATTAAAAATGCTAGATTTCGGCAGTGCAAGAACCATCCGTCAATTAATATTATGTCAGTGTTCTGCAAGAATTCTTAGCACCATTAAAAATAAACCCTTTCTTTTAAGTTGGTTGGTTTCCAGGGTTAAGGGAGAGTGGATTGGAGTAATTACACAAAATACATTGGAACTTCTTCAAAAAAAAAACATGGAATCCCAACCCTAATCTGTGCAATCTTTCACGATTACGACCAACCTGATAAAATGTTTATGTTCAACGGCGTATAAATTTATCACAGAACCTTGTAATGCGTAATACGAATTTTAGGTATTCCTTGTGATATGATTACTTGTAATAGTCTTCATAGTATTTCCCCCTGTAATCGACTCGTAGGCATTCCCTCATTGGCTCTGGAAAGCTTTCCAACGATAAACCATCGTAATAAACCCGTGAAAAAAGGACGATAGTCACTTCATGATTGCTTCCATTTTTCTGGATATTAAAATACCTGTTTTATGCCTACCTCAACCATTATTGTCAATCATGTATGTACAAAAAATTAGCCACATCCTCACCTTCCATTTAGCAAAGAGTTGTGCCAAAAATCCATTAACAGCCTTTTCAAAATACAAATCTCCATAAATATCAAACTCCCACATTTCCGAACTCATTTGAAGAAAGACATAAACCATGCTCGTCGATGAGCGAAAAACAATCTAGAATAATGATTTGTAATTTTGTAAAGTTCCATAGTATATTATCAAGGACTTAACAAGAAAGTACTTAGATGTTTGTTCATTGCTGGCTCTTTACCTTTGTTGATGAGCTAACTACTCCAGACCCCACTTTGTGACCTCTACACCACATTTCATGCACTTGACAACGAATGGTTGCAGAGCAAAACTCAATTTTCTTTCCTAGGTACACTCCTGTGTTAACCAAGTTCATTTTCAGTCTCCACATCTCACTGCGACCAAGATATTGGTCCCGAAATGTCAGTTCCAATGAATCAAGCTCTATTTCCGATTGGATCACCCTGGCAACCATCACATCCGTGTATGGTTTCAGCTGAAACGTCGAAGCTAGTGTCTGTTCAATGCTAACAGCATCTGTAAATTCAGCAAGTTACACATTTTGGTGATTAAGTTGTAATGGAAGTTCCTGATGAAATTAATTTCATTCTTCTGAAACTTACCTTTTTGTATAAAATCCTCCCTTAAACTGCCCTTTGTCAGTTTTAGCAAAAGCCGGGGAACCTGTGTCTCATCAGGGTTGTACACTGAAATGACATCCCCGCATTGAAGTGACGGGAAGTCTTTCGGGCTGAGTGCAACATCTTCGGCTGAATCAATGAAATTAGAACAATCGTATTGTTAGCCTTTATTTTATTCATAATAATCATACGTTTCATGCCACATATTTTATGCCACTTTACTTACTCGCAAATTGTTTGGCTTGGGACCGTTGATGATGCAGTAGCTTATTTAGCTTGTAAAATGCGGGAGGTAATAGTATCGCCATTGTTGTGGTCGATGACTATCATAGACGCCTTCAGCTCAGGAAGGAAGCTAGCCAATTTGATCACAGAATTCCACTAAAACGTGAACACTACAATGAAAGTTTTGACAGTCTTTTTCTGAGTTACATGATGACATTGACTACAACCCTGTAGGCAATCATAAGTTTTGACATAACGTCACAAACTCATGTTTAATGGCACACAGCATTCATTCACATTTGGCAAAGTCGAATTTCAACAAAGTTGATCAGTTTATTTTATTATTATTATATCTTCGGACTGTTCGGACTTTGTTTCAGGGGGAATGCATCATGCTTTCACGTTTGCAATAACAACTGTTTCCCCAGCTGAAAACTGAAGTAGTAGTAGCAGCAGTTTTTCACAGCTGCATGCTGCAGTTCCTTTCGCAAGCAAGTAGATCATAACAAATATTGCATACATGTGCAAATGAAAATGAGAATTTTAGATAGCTCTTGCTTTTTATTGCACTCAACTGGGTTCAAATGTATGGGGCATTGCTAAACTCTTCACTGGAGAGTCTCCAGTTGAGACAATGTAACATGTCATCGTCTGCTAACTAAAAGTGCTAATTGCTAAATATTATTTACAAAACTTTTAATTTCCCTAGCTCAATTCAGATATTTTGTGGATAATGTAGTTAGCGTTAGGCATTAGCGATCATATTGTTCCATCTATGTGACCACATTAAAATATGAATTCTCCTACTTCTGCTAGCAAATGAATGTTTTTAAACTTAATTATCATTTTAAAGCGTAATTCCGTGCGTCATCATGGATTACCTTACATAACAAGTGGCCGATGTGTATTACCACAGAATATATGTGGCATCTAATCTCAATCATTCTCATTTTAAGTGTACATACTATTCTAATGAGGTATTTTTCACTTTGTCAACATCGAAACGACACGAAACTTTTCATCGTTATCAAATTCCTATATGTTTGCTAACAATCTCATTCCAAAATTTAACAATGCTCCAATAGAAAGTCATTTTGAGCTGCTGCTGCATTGAACACATGATAATAGTTGCATATAATGCAACCCTGAAAATGGTCTGTCTTTGTAAATTACAACATTCTAAGTTCTAATTTAACGCTCTAAATGGGATCTCTGGGGAATAAAAACACTGACAATAAGTTAATAAAATTACTTCCATCCGATTGCCGCATTTATCTTTTGCATTTAGAAATCCAGTAGTGCAGCGGTTTCTCTGCTTGCTTAGTTGTATGTCCTTTCTTTTGATATCTTCTTCCCTGCTGCAAGGTTGCCCTCCTTTTACTGTTTTCCTTCTTAGCTACCAAAACAAGCCGATAGAAAGCTGAAATAAAAGCAATGCCTTATCAAAAACCTTCGTATCATTGTAAATGTCATACCTGAATAACAGCTGGCAACGTCATTGCAGCCTGTATCGGAAAGACTTTTGAGTGTGAAGGTACATAGGTACGTACTACATATTATATAGTATCCGATGTTAACCGGTCTGACACAGAAAAAACACAAAGACTTAAAAGGACAGGTGAGACAAAATTAGTGTTTAATTGGATTAAATAATCCCTTAAATATACTCTTATCTAAAGCAAAAATAACACAATTTATTTTGATCATCGTTAGCATCACATCCCATTGTTGTCATTTGTTGATTCTATAGTCGTAGGAATATAAAATTTATTGATTATTCACAGAGAGTTGTAAGTTACAACTTGTAACTTGATGGGTTTCGCTATTCCACATTGTGGAATCCACAATGTGCATGTAGTATATTTGCGTCATGTTAGGCAATGAATGATATAATACCATTGGGGTTGCTTGTGGTTTTATTCATCATTTTACTTCCCATCTTTGTATGATTTAATAAAAGTATAGAAATAATGTCTCATTATAGACACGCGTTTCCACAATTTGATGGAAGCCCAATAATGATAGAGCATCTATCCAGATTTGAATTAATAATACCAGTCAGACACATTGTACGGAATATCATAGAAGTGTATTAGATTAAAAATCCCAAACATGTCTCTAAATTAACTTGTCTTTTTTATTGCAATTTCAACTTTAGGGATCGATCGGGTCGGAACATAGCTCATAGCTGCAACTGGTGGTGGTGGATGGGACTGGTTCACTTTACACATAAGCCTATCCAATGTAAATGGTTGGTGCGGCAGATTTCGCTACATCTTATAGTGTACAGCTCGTCGTGATTATTAAAAAGCAAAGCCATATATATTCGTGCCAGCCCAGTATCTTCATTCTATCACGACTACTACGGCTATATAGTGACAATTTAGGCAGGAAGACTTATCAAAAATTTTGATTCAAAATTGCATTCCCATATATTATTATATGGCTTCACAAGCGGTGGCAATGGTTGGTACAAGTGGTGCTGTCTACTGTTCTTTTGCTGGCAATTCTTGCTCCCAGCAGCCGGCATGTTCTAGACTATCTAGACAGCAACTCCTCGTGCACCATTCCTATTCTCACGGCTGCTACAGATTTGAGCCTTCACTTTTCATTTGGCTGTTGCTCAGCTCACTTGCTCTTGTTCTCGTGTCTGTCACTTTGACCTCAGCCACTTCACATTCCGGTGACCTCTGTGAAACCAATTCGGGAAGCCATAATCAGGAATCGTTTTGCACAGCAAAATCAGCAATCATGGCTGGTGACGGAGAACGCGAACGTACTTTTATTATGATCAAGCCTGACGGTGTCCAACGAGGACTCGTCGGCGAAATCATTAGCAGGTTTGAAAAGAAGGGATTCCACCTCGTTTCCATGAAGTTCATGTGGGTAAGTCGCTTTAAAAATTTAAACGATAATACTGATAAAATTTTAAATTGCAAGGTTGTAATTTTTTGCAAGTCGGAATTAAAGTTTATAAGAAGCAAGCTTTACGATTTTTTAAGGGGTCATGCATACAATAAGTCAATTGAAGGGGGATAACAGTTACATGCCAAGATCTATGGGGTCATAGATATGTGGGGAGGGGTCTCCCGAAAATCATCATTTTCGGTTGACGTCATATGTATGCCCCCTATCGTTGCATTAGTCATTGTGGATATGTGGATTAATTGCTAAACGTTTTTGCATTTACTAAAACCTAATTTTACTTTTAACTATTTTAGGCAAGTGAGTCTTTGTTGAAGCAACACTACGCTGATCTTTCTACCAAACCTTTCTTCCCAGGTTTGGTCAAGTACATGGGCTCCGGGCCTGTTGTCCCAATGGTGAGTGAACTCTAATGCTATTTTTACTACCTTTCTTATCAGTCAGTATGTACTTTTTATTGTGTATGCAAAAGAAGTCTGATGTAGGTATTTGCAATTTCTAAACATGTGGCCTGCTTCAATTTGCTAAAATATTTCAATACGTTATAGATCTGGGAAGGCACCAACGTCGTGAAGACCGGCCGTGTTATGTTGGGAGAGACAAACCCAGCCGCTTCCTTGCCAGGAACCATTCGTGGAGACTACTGCATTGAGGTTGGACGCAACATCTGCCACGGATCTGATGCTGTTGAGTCTGCCAAGAAGGAGATTGCATTGTGGTTCAAGCCTGAGGAACAAATCAAATGGAAATCTGTTGAGGACCCATGGCTCTACGAATAAACCAAAAATCAGTTTCCATACTGTGGCAGTTTGTTGTTCAAACATGGCTATTCCAATTTCCAATCATATATCGGCATCAAATCACATATTTCTCCTGATGTGCAACTTTGTCACTTTCAACACTTACTCTATGTTTTCACGTACGTATCAATAAAGATCAGTTGGTTTAGAACAACTTAATTCAGTTTACCCATGTTCACAAGTCATTTATTAATTACTACTTGGATGCGAAAGAAACGTCTTCGTTCGGCGAGATTTTTCATTGGTTTAAATTTTTTTAATCATACGATTGTACTTCATTCAATTATATCATAATTCATACCCAGCAATTAAATAAATAGCATATATATATTGTCACAGTATTATTAGATTTTTTTTCTGCAAACCCGCGCAAAGGAGAAAACAATTTAACAACATAAACTACATATTAATATGTACATTGCAAGTCAAACATACGTCAATATCAACAGAATAACATTCTGTTACTAATACCATAGAATACTGAACGATTGCTAGACAACAACAGGCATTGACCATAATCTTCATCAGTCCCAAGTTCCAACAACGCACACAAACAAAAGAAAAGCATAATAAATATTAGGTATCTTTCGCTACATGATCGGAAAAAAGTACACATAAGTGCACACACACACATCCTTTATTCTAGTCACACAGCAGCATGATATGGTTACTAATTTCTACTTTTCCGAATATTAGAGGAAGCCCGTTACATAGTACAATAGTAGGTTTTCACAGTGGTTGTTAGATTTATTTTTACGCAAACGGACACAAAAATTCTAATTACCAAAATAGCTTGTTGGAGAGACGTCATGTCATAATATGGAATGATGGATTATCTCATATCTTGTCATTGTTCGTAGTTTAGGTTAAACTTGAGCAATCTTCGAATCCATAATACCGATAAAATATTGCATTATTATGATTACTACTAAAAATAACTATAATGTTAAACGTTATTATTGTTATGATTATTATTGGTGGTGGCTTCTTCAACCGTTCGGCTACTACTCCGACCCATTGAGTTCTCGTTATTAGCTAATGCGCTTTCCTCACATCTGATGTTCATCATAGGAGCAGCGGCAGCGGGCGACACAATGTTAGGTGGCGATGCTGCTTGCATGGCTGGTTCATTCGAGTCCGTTGTAGTTTCTTCTCGTTTTAGTCGACAACTTCCAGTGTTATCCAGTGAGCCTCGAATCATGGGCGATGCCAAAGGACTGTGATTATGATGATGATAACTTTGCTCGGCAGCATTTACAGATTCAATAGCGGAAAGTACCCAATCAGGTGTCTCACTTTCCCCGGTAGTGTTCAATAGCTCTTGATTACTACTCTGGGCATCATCCAAGTCTACCACAATTCTTTGATGATGGTGATGATGATGGTGGTGATCATCAGATGACCTACGAATGTCAAAATTTTGAATGTGCTTCTCTCGATCTACTTTGGGAGCGCTGGACTGAGAATTTGGATTCGTTTCTTCAAAATGAATTTCCCTATGCTGAGACAAGTCTGGTCCATTTGATGCCTCTGTGGATTGATGTAGACTGCGGTTAGTCATTTCTGACTCAAATTTCTTCCTATTACTTTCTTGTGAAGTAGGTGGCCAAGACAGGTCAAAATCTTGCAGCCGTGAAAAAGTGCCGGCTTCTGTATCCCGGCGGTAAGGTGAAATCTGGGGAGATAGCCGACTGTAAACTCCGTGGCGATTTAATGAGCTGCCAAACAATTATAGATGCATTGGATGAGAGTGTAAAGTCAAATAACAAGAACATTTCAAATGCATCAATATACACATTTCATGCGTATATGCATACCTGCTACTCTCATCAGGCTCTGGGTGTGGATCACGTGGAGTTCGTAATGGTTCTGGTGCACTACTAATACTGTTGCTCTGTGCATTGCTACTTGATTTTGCCATGGACGATAATGAACTTTGCTGGGCTTTTTGATCTTTGTTCCGTTTTTTTGAGCTCATGTTCTCGTAAAAGCCAGAAGTTGCCCATAGATTTTTTCCTGCGCCATTTCGCCTGCACAAGCAAACAAACGAAACTTACAACTAACGTTGCAAACTTAAAATTTCTCAATTCAACGAAGGATGCAAAATGTATCCAATACCTGCTATCTGCGGATACATCAACAGAAGCTGAGGCAACAGGCTGAGTATTATTAAGGGCATCAGATGACGTGTAGCGCGAGTTTTCGACACTTGACGGCGACGCTTCATGGCTGAACTGTTGAGGCACGTTAGCATTTGACTTGGACAGCATATTCTGCCTTGAGTAACTATATAAATATCTTCATAAATGTACATGTTGAAAGAAAAATGAAATCGTAAAAATATTAATAAAAAACACATGTTTATACCTGCGAAAATTATCCCAATAGTTATTAGCTCTTGTGCCGGGTGGAATCTGATTGTTTAGCATTGAGCCTGAAGACCCATTATCCCTCTCACGCATAGACTCTCCTATGTTCAGTAACACCACAGGATTGTACTTAACACTTCTTTAATGATAATTTCTGAAAAGTTGTTGAAGTAAATTACCTCGACCACCTCCATGACTATACTGGAAGGACATATCTTGACTGACCATAAAATCTGGACGGCCAGGTGCTTGCCACTCACGAGTTTCCCGAGCTGATTCATACTTTTGCCCTGCTAAACGTTGGTTATCTTCCAGTCTGCGCATTCGAGATTCAATATCCATCATTATTCTTGTCTGAGCACTGGTTTGCGCCTCCATTCTTTTCATGGAATCTGAGATCTATAAATGTACAACAAACGCCACCTGTACACATTGTTAACTATTTGCATAGCAGGATGCTTTATGAGATTGCTCTGAATGTCTGGCCGTCCATTCGCTCTCTCTTGCCTTTGCGCACAAACTTCGGGGATCACCTTACCACCGTGACATTTCCCCTCTTGAGCTCAACTCAACATGAAAAACAGCTGTAACTGATATTAATTAACACGTAAATAAATCTATGTATCTATCTATCTAACTCCTTTATTGGGAATAGGGGATGAAAAACCACTGTTCGTCCTCTCATGCTCAAACTATTCAACCGACTTGGCCAAAGTTGATGACTTTACCAAATGGGTATTTTACCCCTTCCCCGGAGCGAAAACTAAACGTTCGGTTCCAGCTACTTTAGAGGAAGACCAGGAACGCTATTAATTTTCAGCGCCCTAGGTCAACCCCTTGGGATCGAAAATCATTATCAAACCATATATACTTCATCCTTTTTCCCCAAACCTTTTGTTACATAATTATATTTTAAAACAGCATGAGGCCTGCAATTCCATATTATCTCATCCCTCAGGTCAGGGTTACTTTCCCTGAGGGTAGGGGTGAACCCCATAAACTTCAAACAATTTTCATCAAACTTGGTACACACATTTCTTTACAAAATTTAAGTTTGCGCAACATATCAGTGTTCAGAAGGACTCTCACCATATCAGACACATCCCTGATGCATCTTGTCACGTTGTGCAAATCGAACCGGTGCTGTAAAAGCGCATCCCTGGTAGCTGTTTTGTTAGCAGCTACTGTCACATTCAAGTTCCGGATCTGCTGAGTTATTTCCTGGATGACAGCGTGCACCTGCATTATTTGCGAGTAGCAGTCCGTTATTGTCCGCTAGCCCAATTCAGAAGAACGCAACAAGTTAGCCATACTTTTTATAAAAACTAGAAGATTTGTGTTTTAGCATACATACATAAGTATTTTCATAAATTACCTCTGGTAGCAATGACTTTCCACGTGAAGTGAAGTTCTGACGATCTGGAACATACGAGTGTCGATCAACCTGACCTAACTCGGTGCTACTGCTCCACCAGTTTTGCTGAGACAAAGGTAAAGATTCTTCTGTATTACGGCATCGTAGCACTCGGTTTAACTCGTCAGTTATTTGTTGAGATTCAATGGTGGACAGCATTCTACTATAAACAAGGACATACCAGTTATAAGCCTACAAAGCTAATTCACATACTGAGTAAGGACTTTACTTTAATGTGATATTGTGTTTCCACAGATACGGAAGTAGCTTAAAGCGTACCGTCGAAATTCTGGAGGTGAACGTGGTCTCAAAGGAGATGTATGTGCATGTAGGGCTTCGTCATCCCATCCAACAGTAGGAAAGACTTCTTGGTTGCGAAAATCAAGTTCCGAGTAGAACGAGCTAGATCTAGTGGGCTGTCTATAGGATTTATTTAAATTATTGGAAGACATGTTCGGTCTCTCAGAAAATCCTCTTTGACTCATATTGTCGTCTGGATCATGATTCCGACTAGAGATTCTGAAACAATACGTGAATGGTAATACATGTTTAGTACCTTTTTTGATATACATAGGGCTCCTCGACTTGAACTTGTTATGCATGCACGTAAATTCGAGTGAAAAATACAATTAATCTTTGACCTAATTACAGTTGTCTGTTTCGATGTTAGCTATTTTTGTCTGAATACCGTAAATTTTTGTATATTTACTTTCACACATTTAACAATCAAAGTTTTAGCTTGTCATATCAATCTAGGTTAATAAAGGTCAAATTTATTTCAAACCAAAATTAACATAGCCACAAATCTAACAACAATCATAATAAAAAAATCTAGATTTGTCCTATAACAGAGAATGAGTACCGTGCATGTATTGATTCTGCTGAAGTTTATTCTACATTCTTGTAGTTACATACCTGGACATATTACAAGGAACATATGGCAACTCGTTCCTGCCATTTTCCAGGCTGGCCATAGATCTAGAGTTCATGCTACCCATACCACTGGATTGCATTGATGGAGGTGATTTGCTATAGTTACTACGGAACAAGTTGTTCGGCATGGTGTTGCATCCAGGTGCCTGTTGCGCTGACAGTAATGTTGCCCGTGCAGAGCTAGATCGAGCCTGTCGTTGATGATCCAGTTGACTTATATTCTGAGAATACTGACTTCCACTTTCGATTACCCGCCGAAGCCTTTAAATATTAAACACTGCATTTGTATTTCGTAATGATTTAGCATAATGATTAAATATATGGAAAACATACAACGATGTGCTTCCAGTTGCACGAGGAACTTTAACTTCATTGTTCAAATCACTGTGGCTACCCCCTAAATTGGAAGATGCTTTATTCTTGTCTCTAGTTGGATCCAGGAGCTGCGCAACATTATGAATAGGAACAAAGGCTGATTCTCGCTCCCCGAGCTCCCTGTTAAATGGTTGTCGTAATCCTCGAAGAAACTGCGTGTAATCAGGCCCTCCTGTTGTTTCGGAAGAATCAACAATTCCTAAGAAACTTCGGGGTTTCTTGATTCCATTATCCTCATCACCAGCTCCTGGAACATCTGGTGAAATGGAAGAAGCACCACGTGGAGTAAGGCGATGTCCGTCATAGCGGAATGGTCGTCCGTACGATTCATCATTTTCTATTTTTGCTAGAGAGATATCAGCATCCAACTTTTCTTCAGTTACTTGTTGCATGAGTGCCTTCAATTCTAGAATTTCTGAAAATGTAATTTAGTTGAATTGTTTTATTGTAGTTTATACAATGCCAGAAAATAGATGAACTAGATACACAGTTGAGGATACAGGATGTATTTCGTTTTCGATGCATACAGCGTTGAATGTAGTAGAGATTTCTCAAATTAAATATTTAACTGGAATTAAAAATAGAGAGTAAACTTACTTTTTTGGGCCTCCTCCTTGGTCGCTGCTATATCCTTAACTTCTTTCATTTTACTTGAAATATTTTTATCCATAGCAAATCCTCGACTAAGGACTAAGCCCTAAAAAATACGATAAACCGTCACAAAAAAACTATGCACACCCTATTCAAAAATAATGATAACACTACAGAATTACAGTATCACTAACCAAACGACGGCAGCGATCCACCAATCGTTCGTTAACTTTCTGAATTTCTTCTAATCTCTTAATGTAGTCTACCCTGTCGTAAGATGGAATCTAAAAATTCCATCAAATCTTACATTCCGAACTAATTTTCCAAAGTTTCGGGAAACTTGTTTGCAAAACATGTATAATTCATGTAGTTAAGATTTGGTTTCTTACATGTCCCGACTCTCCAGCATCTATATGTTCAGATTTCTCAGTTTTCGATAACTCATTTGCATTTCTTAGTGATCGACTAGATGAAACTGCATAGGCACCGTACTATAATTTAAAATTCAACCCAAACAAGGATCACTTGGAAAAGCCAATAGCCAAGATCAACTTAGTAATTTGCTCATTATTTTTTACTTACCAGAGATAAGTCCTCCTGACTTGCAGCCTGGGAGTTAGCGTCAATGTCTGCTGCTCCTCTTCCCAAAGCAGGCATGCCATCGGACTGTGGAGTTAACGAATACTCATTAATGTTTCATTTGAAATCAGTCTACTCTCTACTCTCTACTTCGACACAGTGCAAACTTACCAGTTTGTCATCGCTTACTTTATCCATTGGATTGTCAGCTCCTCGACTGGGCGTGGGGCTTATCACACAAGCATCTCTAGCAAGTAAATCCATAAGCTCGAATTCACACTCATGAAGACCGTTTATAATATCCACCATATCTGCCACTTTACGAGTGACGTCCTACAAAGTTAATAATATTCATACCTAAAGATCACTTCTCGTTACACACATTTGAAACAATAGTGCATCAACCAAAAATTAACATGAATTAAACATACAGGGTCTGTTGATGGTTCAATTGAATCTAGTGTTTCGTACGCCCCATCCAGTGAAGACCGAAGTTGAGCTAATTGAGAAACAAGCTCTTCCCGTGACTATGAAAATAACAAACCATGTGAAAATTGTATTTCCTCTCCATTAACATAATTTTTTTTAATATTAAGTTTGTATCTTCATATTTTGCATGAAACGATAATAAATTATCGTACCGGAAAATCCGAGCCATGATGAGGGTGCTCCAAAATGGAGTTTGGTTTGTTATTTTTACCGTGCCTTTTCAACGACATCGCTGCCCTTTGCTCCCTCGTTCAGATTTGTAAAAGGCTTATTCCGCTTTCTACAAAAAAAGTTAACATGTAAATTTTACATTAATTTCATTTACAATGACTAACATTGTCCAGCTAAATATTATCCTATTACAATAACCGTATGAACCTAACTTTAAAGCTTTGCAAATTTACTTAACTACACGCGACTCGTGGGGATAAACAATTTTAATATCAGTTCTTACTTGAAACTAAAACCTAATATTACAATCATCAAAAGAAATGTAATGATTTAACTTACCATCATTTTCCAACAGCTCGGATGTTAATTATTCCACGTTTTGTCAGTGTAGCGGTATTAACCCATTCAACAAATCCTAATCCAACTCAATTTCGATCCACCAAAATGTATCAATTTCCTTCTCCACCACCAGACCAAAACGACACGACGCGGAGCAATGAAAATGAAAGAGTTATCTTATGACTTGACTGTCCATCCGGTTAGTTTACAAGATCGGCTGCCAAGTTTCTATACTTGTACCAACTTTTAAAAAAATCACTTTTACTTACTCTGCTGCATTACTTTGCTGAAGGCAATCAATTCAAGTCAAGCATAATATATTCTCTGTGAACTGAATTGTTCTACTGAGCTCTACATATCACCATCACCACATCTGATCATCATCATGATCATCCGTGAACAAAATCATACAGACAAAAGCATCAAAGAAAAATGTGTGTTGAGCAAGTAGCAATTTTTTTATATAAGTTATGCAGATGCAGACTGAAACTGAAGAGGTTGCAGACTTGCGAATAAAAAAATCAGATCAGTAGTAGTGAGCCAATACATAATACATATAAGTATATGCATAATGAGAGGCCAAAGACAAGCACAAGGAGTATATTAAGCATTCAAGACAAATCTTGTTTATTGATTAATAAAAAATATAAGGTAACAACTACATTATTCTCCAAGATGAAATTAGAGTTTCCCTGAGTAACCATGCACTCTATGGATTACCTGGTTTACATACATTCTGAGATTTTTTTAAATCCACTTTTGTGCCCTAGTAATTCAGACTTCAGAGAAAATCCACTCCTACTTTATTTAGAACTGACAGTGTTTTTGCGAGTATTGAGACAAGATTTATGTCTGTTCTACCGCAGTCTGACCATTGTGTTTCTAATCAAATGATATTTTTTGTAGCTGCAATTTGCAATTTACCCAAAAAAATTTGGGAAATTATTGTTAAGTACCTCATTCTCGGAAGAATTTTGCTGTAGAAACCTTAAATAATACGATCCAAAGATGTGGCCTGGATACCTGTAACTGAATCGTATGTTGGAAAGAAATGTGTCGGCAACTTCTGTTTTCTCGACGAGATTTAAATGAATGGCCGTTTGATTGAATAGTTAACTATTTACCGACATATATATTTCACGATATGTAAATACATGTAATTTGCTCCACAATTGACTTTCCTTGAGTGTAAAATATATAACAAATTTATTCACTTCTTTGTCGTGGCGATCCTTCTTTACAGAATTAAAGGAATTTCAGTTTATGGGATTGAGCAAGCATGTGATGATCATTTAATATATATAGTAAATCAAATCATTGGATTCTACTACATAAAATGGGAATACCGCATTAAAGACACCAACAACAAAAAACAAAGTATGCATTTGCTTTGGGATTTTTAGCTCTTTTTTTTGTATATTATGGTATTATGATAAGGAACGCAGACTGGAGCCAAAACTGAGAACAGTGTAACGTTTTTGCTTCATAATACGTATAGGTATATGCATGTAGCGCAGATAGGATAGCCAACAATATACTATTTTGGTTAAGAAAAAGGGTTGATTTCTGTAACAGTTTTGCATGTACGTATAGGTTTTTTTCTCGTCCATATTATCCAATCGTTTTGGAAGTATCCGCTCATTTGTCCATCCGAATGCCACAAAATGCGACTTGGTCTGCTTTACACTAACTATTGAGAATCGGGCATGGGCCTTTACCGGAGGCAAGGTATTGCTGTGAATGGTGCTCAAATTCTGAAAGGTGAAGTGGCTGATTACGAACGCACAACGGAGGGATGCAAAGCTCACGTCGTTTGCTGCTGCTTCCCTTGTGATTATATTGGGCTCTTCGCAAATTACACTGTTTATCTTTTTACTGTACACAGCTTGCTTGCTAGATACATTATAATGTTTTATTCTCGCTCCAATAATAAGAGAGTTAAAAAAATTGTTTCCTAAGGAACGACCATAAAAAAGTGCAAAATCACTGGGCAAGATGTGTAATGTTTTGGAATCCTAACATTCCTAACTCTGGAGTCCTTGGAGGATACACATAAATTGAGTTGATTCACCGGTTCATTTCAAAGTGAAGAGGTAAAAAAAATTTTTAGAGACTTTTAGATGTGGTTATAAACGAGGGGGGAAACTGCAGAATTGAGCGTGTATTTAATTGACACTATAGAGTTAATCTATGTAATCCAACCATCTGATTTATTTGACTAGTGGTAAATTTTGTGTGGTTTTAAAGGAGAGCAAGGAGGCACCTTTAAAAATGGAGAGGAGATCTGGAAGGGGACGGCAGGAGACTGGTAAGTCCAGTTCTCCTGCTGCTGGAGGAAGCGGGGGAGGTAGTGCAAGACGAGGTGTTAGTTCAAGTAAATCGGAGTCTCGATCTCCTGTTTCAACGGTAACCCATAATAATAAATCTCCTCCAGCTCCAGTGGTTCCTGCTTGTGAAGTGCCTGATATTGGTGCAGAAGAAGTGGTGTTAAATAGGAGAGGTATGCCAGCTCGTCAAAGGAAACGTAATCGTCTGTACTTTGATGATGATATGATAACACCTGAAAATTGGGGTTCTGCTATTGCAAGAAATGCGAAAAAAGTAAAAGCTGAACCTGTAGATGTAACGACCGATGAGGATGACGATGGCGAGGAAATACTGGGCGATCTTCCTGACGATAGTTTCATTACTAATAACAAATCTCCCAGAGGAAAATCTTCGTCTTCACCATCACCAACGAAAGTTGCTCCAGGGAAACAAACACCTAAAAGGGTTCCAGATCCAGTTCCTTATAAAGGTCCTAAAAAACCTGTTCGTACTACAGTGGTGAATGATAAGAGCTCCCCCGCACGAGGCAATCGTCAACCGTCGTTACAGCTTCTTTCAACATCCCCAGATAAGTCGCCCAAACAAACCAAAACAACTACAAAACCTAGTGCAGTGCGTACCACAGCGAAAACTTCCGCCAAAGTAGCTTCTCCCAAAATAAAAATAGATCCAGATGCTCCCGCATCATTACCACCCCGCAAGAAAGATATGGACAGGTGGGAAAAACTCGTTCAAAAGGCAAATAATTTGAGAAAAGACCATGATGAGCGTGAAAGTCAAAAGCAGGCAGGTGGACAAGTTGACAAAAAAGGAGTATCAAAATCTCAGCAAGATCGAGAGCGAACGCCAAAGGAAAAAGATAATCAGGATAACTATGAGAAGCGAACGCCGAAGAAAGAGCAGGATCGTCAGCAGCAAGATAAAGAGCGCGAACGGCTTCAAAAGGAGAAGGAGAAGAAACAAGCCCTGTTGAAAGAAAAGGAGCAGGAGAGGTTAGCTAAGGAGCGTCTTTTGAAAGAAAAAGAAAAGAAGGTGGTTCTCAAAGAAAAGAAACGTGACCACAGAGAATCTATAACTGTGTTGCCACCTTTTGTTAAGTTGGCGTCACGGGCGACTTACATTGCAACAGAGGAGCAGCAGCAGCAGCAGCATCAATCACAGGCAATACCTCAACAGCAGCTAATGGCTGTAATAAAAATCGATGACACGACAACGCAGGTCATTGACAAGCGAGTAGCTCATGATATAAGTATCAGACTTCGGAATCTGCTAAAATTGCCTAAAGCTCATAAATGGGTTTGCTATGAATGGTTTTATAGCAATATTGATAAGTAAGTCACTTTTACTGTATATCAATTCATTGTGTGACTTCATAAACTTAACTTAATTAAATTTGACATGTTCTGCTTTCGATTTCAGAGTCCGTAAACTTGAAATCCTTTCTAATATTTTAAGTAGGTATGGTATTTTGTGATTTGTGGATTTATTGATTTTCCTTTATTTATTAAAACGAAATATTTTAGTCTAATGACCCACCTGAGACCGTGTCAACATCTAGCTTTGCCTTGAAGATTCCACGACGAAGTGGAGGATTTACAGTTGGTACGTTCAAATTCCAAAATCCCGTACTTCTGGGAGATCAACCAGAAGGATTTCCCAAGTCACCGTTTCCAGCCGATGGAATGCTTGGTGGTTTTCCAATACGACTTCTTGATATGATTGTAAGCTTCAGATAACCCTTTTAAATTATGGGATTTATTATTAATTACTTTTTTGTCAGTGAATGCAAATGTTGTCATGTATTCATATATGTATGTATGTATGTAGGTACGGCTTTCCAAACTTTTGAAAGCAAAACGAGAAAAAATTATGACGCTGAAAGAATTAAACGTGGAGGCAGAAAAAATGAAGTCTTACGGTCGACCTTACAATTCAGAGTACAGGACAAGGTATGCCCGGTGTGTGCTTGATTTGGATTCCATGAATAAAGAAATGGCAATGTATTTGGAAGGGATTCAGACTTACTGCTTGGAGGTATTGACTATTAATGTCAATTAAACCAATGTTTTTTAAAGTGATGTAAGATGATGTAATACCGGTTTTTATTTAAAGTAATTATTATATTTTTTCTTTTTTAAATTACGTTTCAAGATTACAAACGATCACGGTTCTACAACTCAAATGGTTATACCGGAACATATTTTGGACAGTTCAAGGCAAGAGGCCTCCATGGTGGTTTCTACATACAATTGCAAAGCCAACCGTACTTTAGTCCATAATCAAAAAATCGTCGCCTTGGTTCATCATTTGACTTCTCTTATGTTGCAAGTCCGGGTAAATATTCCATACGCAATTTAGCAAGAAAATAAAACTTTTTATGGTTCTAACTTTACTTTTGTCGGGATGTTGTTTCTCACTTGATTGGTTTTGATGTGTTTGTAGGCTCTTTCAACTGCTGACAGGAATCTTTACGAGCTGAAAAGTTTAAAGGATACAATAAAAGATGTCAAGGCATCCCTGGAAGGCAAAAATTTACAGTGCTTTCAAAATAAAATAGAAATACCTATGAATAGAATAATAGCCGGATTGTGCGTTTCTCAACCAAAAGCATATTAAATCGTCATAGCCTCATTGACTATACAAGTATCTACATAGTCTGTAAATATTACTGTTATACTATAAATAAGCCCTGTGTTAATAAAGGATTTAAACATTGAATTTTATGATATTGTTGGCAATTCGATTATTAATAATGTCTATATCATATCACCAGAAAGTTAAAAACGCTGCAACAAGTAAAATAATTTCACACGAATATATATATTTATTTATTGACACGAAGTGCGGTACATAGTACATACGATACGATATACATGATGAAAACGATGAATTCAAAATTCACATCAATGATTTGTTTATGGAATAGTATATAATAATATGTATATGTACACACTATTTTTTTGTAATTATCAATTAACATTTCACAAACAAAATACCACGCAATCTGATTTTTCTGCTTCGTTTTGAAAAAATTCAACGACTACGCCTATATAAATGTCTAAAAATACTTTGTAAACAAACTTTTCGTTACAAAAATGTTTTTAAAAAAACTACTAGACTCTCACTACAAATATGTTTTGACTATACGTATAAAAGACAACACACGGTACAGTACGACGGTATAATATAAATACTAGCAAGCGAATGAAGTGCTATTCTAGGTAAATGACATGAAAAATATGAAAGTAAAATAAAATACACGAGATTTAAAAAAATTGACAGTGGTTATGTATGTTCAAATGACAATACAGAACAGCCAAATATTAAGTAGAATATGCTACTTTTATTTTAAAGAAGCCTTATAAACCAACATTTCGCGTTACATAATCAGTAAAAGTAGTTTAGTAAAATGTTGCAGCTCTGCAAGTTACGAGAAAAATAATAATGCCATCAACATCAAACATTGAGACAACATTTTCACTTAAAATATATTGAGTACTAACAATTAGAAGAGTAGTAGAATTATTTAATCCAAGTTAATTGATATTTATTTTAACATGTGGTATTAGTGTCATGTCTGAGCTGAGCCAGAGATGACAATCGATCGCCACGTCCCATGGCCTGTATTACATTTTTTTCAGTCCCCTTTCTCGAGAATGCTTTCCCACCTATTAATAAATATTTTTTAAAGTAATTGAATGGGGATAATAAATATAATAACACGTACACGGAATCAAAGTGGAAGAAATTGAAAATAATTTATACTAGCCAAGCTTTCGAAGATAAATCTTCTTCATCAGGGCATATAGCATAAAAGATAAATAAAAGATAATCGACACGACGACACGTATAGTTACAATAATTTCAAATGTCTTCGGAATGCTACCGTTTCAACGGAATAATAAGTATAATATTACAACTAAAACGTCTTCTTTCCATATGTATATATAAATACATATATATACATAATATAATATTTGTTTTGTGTTTTAAGAATTATTTCTAAGTAAGTTTCCTGGCATCAATTGATGANCATATGTATACATAAATACATATATATACATAATATAATATTTGTTTTGTGTTTTAAGAATTATTTCTAAGTAAGTTTCCTGGCATCAATTGATGATAGTGCGTACTACATAACAACAGGTAGTTCGCATACTTAACTCACACTACAAGTTCAATAACACAAGTCTTCTACTTACAAATAGGAAACTAATAGCACATATAATTAAAAGCCGGTCCAGTATTTAAATAAAAACTGAGTGCACGACCACGCTATAAATAAATTCGACAATTGCATTTTTCAGAATCATTTGAATTGAACAATTACACACAAACAAACAAGATTGGTGTACACAAGCAAGAATGTCAACTGTTAATAATTAACAGTTTGTGTGTAATATGTGGTTTGTAATTGTAATTATTACAATTTTACAAACCACATATTACACACAAGTTTTAAATTTGTTAGGTTTGTGCTTAATGCACTGCCTGTCACTGAAGTTTAAATTTAAAAAATCTAAAACATCAAAATTACTTAAGCTACGTACTTCTTAATGTGAAAACTTGAAAAACTTAGTATCTGCCTCCCCGGCCTCTCCTTCCGCCACGTCCCCTCTTGAACGACGTTCCGGTGGCAAGATTTTTTCGAGGCATTTCCAGTCTGTCCAACGAGGTAAGATCCATAAATGAGGGCAATGGTATCCTCTTAAGCTCTAAATAGGGACCCCTTGGCGTATCTGGAATGGATAGCAGGTCAGAGGAGTCGTCAGAAACAAGATCCCGCAAAGACCTGGATGATCCTATGGTAGAGCTATTTGAAGCTGGAGAACTCGGTCTCATGTGTTCTTTGTTGCATTTTTTGTATGAAAATCCAATACCATCATCTGGATGCCTACATGCTGATTTGCTAAGAAGCTTTTCATATGGATTACCTACAATGCTCGATATCTCCTTATTATAAATTGCTTTTGATTTTTCTTTGCTCTTCATTTGCATGGCAAGAGAATGTGCATCGTCAATCTCATCTTCATCATCGACGTACAGACCAGCGGCGGATTCATAAACAACTCTGTCGATGGTGTCCAAAATTGATTGTTCTACAGCGGGATCCATTTTGGGAATGAGTTTTGGTGTCTTCTTGGTCTTTTTCGCAGGGGATGAAGGTGGAATATACACCGTGTCGAATTCTATTTTATTAATAATTTCCTTTTCCTTTGGGGGTTCAGGAAGGTTCAGCGTTTGTTGTTGAGGTACAATATGCTTTTGTGTAACCACAATTGGTTTTTTGGATTTTTTTGGCTTTTTTGGCGATTTTTTAATAGTAAAATTAAGTTTTGTTTGAAGTGGTGTTGTCTGGATTCGTTTTGCCTCCTCTTCGGAATCATATTTCAATGATGCGTAGTGAGAAAATGTGGTAGGTGATTTGGGGGATATCTTAACAGTCTTTCCTTTTGTTTCTGTTGGGAGTACGGCAAACTTAGTAATCGGCATATCACCACATGATTGACCACTGGGGCTGCCACCAGTGCGAGCTACGGATGGCAGTCCACTTTGAACATGTTTGGCCAATGTCTCCGCAGCTACTGTAGATATTTTGTTCAGCCCCTTTTCTCCCAACTTGTTTTTAATTGTAGTTGCAAGTTGCGACACAATTGCTGACGGCTGAGGTAGTAATCGTTGAGCTTGAACGGGACTCGTTTTTAACCCAGCCACAAGTTTTTTAAATGGAGTTTCACTATTCTTATTATTGAGGTTACTCTGGTCTTGAGCCGTGGTTGCTAAGGTAGCGTGCGGTTGTAATTGTTTTTGCTGAGCGGTTTCCCAGTTTGTTTGTGCCTTTTCGGCTTTTTTAATATTTTCACACGAGGTGGATGTCAACTGACTAATCACAACTGCTTTTGCTGGCTTTGAAAGGGATTTTCTCGTTGTCTCGGATACTGCTGGAGATGCAGCTTGAGGAGCACAACTGTTCATTTCGTTTTCAGAGTTGTTGTCGTAATTAACAATATTTGCAAGCTGTGCGATCATTGGCGATTTTGTGAGTTTTTGCGCCACATATTTTAGCTTTGCTTCGGTTGCTGCTGATGTGGCCGCCGTTTGTGCAGAGCCTTGATCTACGACAGGGGTTGTACTTGTTAAAGGTGGAAGAGCAGTGGGTTTTGGGGCAGATTGAGATTGTTCCATGACTTTTTGAGGAGGAGTTGTAGTCGGGATCGGGGAACTTGACATGGGGGGTTGTGAAGGAGAATTTTGTATATTTCCAAGCTTCAGTCCACTGCCAGACAAAACAAGACCAGCAGCTGCGGACATTGACATCATTGTCCGTTTCATGCAAAATGGGCCCACTGGCACCGGAGACTTTGTACTAACGCCTTTTTTACTTTGTTGTCCTTTCACTTTCTTCACTATTACCTTCGAAGTTGTTAAAGTTTGGTTGTAATTTTCGTCCCCAGGAAAAGTACTTTCTTCCACTTTTTCTACCTTTGCAATCTTTTTGGGTTCACTATTATTTGTCTCTATTTTACTGGGTGTCGCTGCTGCTTTACTTTCACCAAGTTGTTGGGTAGCTTGAGTTAAAGCGACGGTTGGGGTGGTTCTTCGTTGAGAAACTGCATCGCCATCTTTCATCTCTATTGAAATATGAGATTGCTCTCGTCTTGAAAGCAAGTCAGATTTGTTCATTGACACAGCCCTTTTTGTCGCTGCTTTATTTTCTTTAGCAGCTGTAGGCCTACTCGGTTGTTGTTGTGATGCTGAAGATGTTTTACGCTTTGCACACAATGGCCGGCGATCAATCGCAATACTCTGCTGCTGCTTGACTTTGTTGGAACTAGCTGATGGTGGAGCAACAGCCAACTTTCCCTTTCCTCTTGCCTGGATGCTACTGCAGGCTTTCGCTTCCTCTTCTTCCTCTTCTTCAGACTCATCTTCGTCATCCTCATCTTCTACGCTAGAGCGTGTATTCGTGCAATAAGCTGGCACAGCAGCGGCAGCCGCCACAGCCAAGGAATGATTCAGAGTTCGTTTTGAGGAGCAGTTCTTCGAAGCTTGTCCAGCTTTCTTTGTAGCAAAAATAGTGGCGGGCTTGCCAACAACAACAGCTTTCGGTTTTTGTCTCTGTTTTGTTTTGGCCGCTGCTGCTGCATTTCTTCTAGCAGATTTAGAGTAATTTCTAGCCGCTGTCCTTCTTCGGGACGTTGCTTTGTGGTTTCGCGTTGCATTGGAATTCTTATGATTGTTCCTTGATCTTGGATTATCCGCTTCCGACTTGAGTCCCATGATAGAAGGTCGACACATCCGTCGTGACAATAAAATGCAGTCACTAGATCTAATGCTTGGATTGCACGGCACGCAGTTGGGACAAACTGAAACTGTCTCTGGTGGAGGGGCTCGTGATGCAGTGACTCGTATGCACTCCGGATGAAATCCTGATTGGCATCTGGTACACGTAACGGTAATATCTGCAAATGACAGGTATGCAGCAACACATACATGTATTATTAAATGGTCGTACAAAAATTGGTTAATAATTTGCGCGAAAGTGTAATAATAGATGGGAAACAAGATTCAATTGAAAAAGAATGTGATTGATTTACCTTTTTTCTCACAAACGGTGCATTCATATTTCCTTTGTTTAGCTTTCCGTCTTTGTACACCAGTAAGACTAGAGGGTGCAATTGGTTGAGGTGGTTCCAAGCTACTTGGATCACTTCTTCTTGATCTCGTGGATCGCTACATGGAAAAGAAATAAAACAAGGATTCCGTAAATCATCATGGACAACTAATAAAATAAAGTCTAAGTGCACAAGCGCAAGAGTAGTGTAATGAGATGTGCAAGATATGCTGTCTCTTATTACCCCAGCTTCGTTAGGATCGACAGAAACAGATTTGTATTTGGGATTTGCTGTTGTCCTCCGTCGCCTCTCAGTTCTTCTAGACTCAGCCTGCGTTTTCTGATACACCTCTGGTGTAACCAAGCCCAACTCGGAGAGAAAGTTTTCCTGAGTAAGAAATGTTTCGGGATGAGGAGGCTCAGTGTTTTGGATGTATACCTTCTTTCTCCTCTTTCTAGGTGGTGGCAGTGACGGAACAAGAAAAATCGGCGGTCCCGGTATCGGTTGCAGGCGAGATGATGGTCCTGGTATTGGTTCTAGACGGGATGATGGCCCTGGTAATGGCTCCAGGCGGAATGATGGTCCTGGTATTGGCTCCAGACGAGATGATGGTCCTGGCATTGGTTCCAGGCGAGATGATGGTCCTGGTATTGGTTCCAGGCGAGATGATGGTCCTGGTATTGGTTCCAGGCGAGATGATGGTCCTGGTATTGGTTCCAGGCGAGATGATGGTCCGGGTACTGGTTCCAGGCGAGATGATGGTCCGGGTACTGGTTGCAGACGGTAAGATGGTCCAGGTACTGGCTCTAGACGAGATGAAGGTCCTGGTATGGGCTGCAGACGGGATGATGTTCCTTGTACTGGAACTTGCAGCCGACGAGATGATGGTCGTGGTGCTGCTACTGACAGTGAACTAGATGATCGTAATGGAGACGTCACCGCAATTCTAAAATAACAAAGACAAGTAACCATTTTTATATATTATGCTGGCACAATCTGTTCCTTCCTCCCATCGTAGTGCACAGAATGAGTGAAAGCATCCTTTATGCTGCTTGCTTACTTTCTCTTCGCAATGACTCGTCGTTTTTCCTTTGAAGAAGCTGTTAGTTTCTTCAGGGATCTGCGTCTCGTTTTGGCCTTATGTTTTCGCAAAGTCTTGCTTACTCTTTTCATTCGTATTCGGGTCGCAGCAAACGGCTCGCAGTTGGTACAGATGCCGTTGTATGTACCATTCACTACAAGATCGTAGCATTTTCCATCGTTTGAGCAGTTCCATCGTCTTAGCTTTTCCATCAAGTTCCTCTGTAACATTTTTTCCATTACGTATAAAAAGCATGTTCAGTAAGCCCCATAGTAACAGCAATGATAATAGCTAATAATAATGAGACTGCTAATAAATAAATCATTAATACAACAAAAACGTTAAAAACAGCCGAACAGACAGCACAAGACAAGGCAAATTTTTATACCTGTTGTTTGCATAGTGAACGGATATCTCGTACAGCTGCTTGTGGGGTTAAGGGTTTGTAGCCGCCATCTTCAGGAGGTCTTGGTTGGTTGTCTGGATCTCGCAAGTACTATAAAACAACAATGATGATGTTTTTTCTTATGTCAAAACCTTTTACTTATTTACGCGTAATACACTTATTTCCTCATTAAACAATTCAATTCCCATATCTTCTCGTCCAACCACCTACACTGTTCAAATGAATTCCGTTTTTTCATGACGCTTTACAATAACATATGCACACCTCAACTACCAAGTTTTTACTCTCACTATTTTACATTATTTTATAGAATAATTAATATTATTTTACGCTTGCCATTTGTCACATTGTCACTCCATTAAAGAGCTGTGATGCTGGGTATTAGTGTAGCTATGCACGCCTCTTGTCCCCAGAAAGAAACCAAATGAAAAAAAGACGAGTATCAGAATGCCCCGTCAGCACTAACTCTGCCATCACCATCAATATCGTCATGGGAAGGAAATGCTATTTATGCTGCTGCTGCTAGAAAAGGCATAAAAAGTTTGCATGCTATATGATGTGTGTGCTCCGTCGACTGGTTTCACATAATATAACCGTTTCCCCTCTTGCCTGCCCGTCACATCATCATCATCCTGCATTCTGTTGTACAATGTTGAGATGTAGGTAGTATTAATCATAAAAGTAATATAGGTAAGTGTATATATACTTTTTGCTGCTGCTGCTACTGCTGGAGATCATGGTTTTAGATTTTAGTTATTAGTTGCTGTTCTCATCTCATCTTTGGTGTTACATTTGTGTTTATATATTTTACACCATTTGGGTTTAATCTCTGGCGTATACACTTTTGTGTCTTATTTGAAATGAGAGTATCATTTTTAATATAATTCCTCCTCATCATCATTACAGCTACCACAAGAAGAAAAATTCTCATGATGATGATTCCATAAAAATAATATCATGTTCTCTGGCTCATTGTGTAATAATAATAACTTGATTTGTTGACGAGTCAGACAGAACAACAAGTCAAGTTTGTCATCTCTATATACATACCGACTTGTTCCTCCAACTCGATCTCTTCCTTCATTTCATTATTAGCATGCCCATTGGACATTTATAAACCCGACCCGACTAATATTTAAAAAATCATTTCATACTTCCTTTTAACTTCTTATGCAACAACAATTTTGCTCGATCCAACCAATTGAAATATGGAAGAAGAAGAAGACAAAACTGGAAAACTATGAAGATGACTTCTATTCCTCCGCATTTGGTTTAGGATGCCTTGACTTGACTTGAGTACCCTAAAACTTCAAAGCAGAGAAATGTTTTCATGCTACCCAACCCACAAAAAATGGTAAAAAAAAGAATTATTAAGAGATGCGCATATGCATGCATACACATTTCACGTATATCTCTCCACTTTTGTATGCTGTAAAATGGAGAGAGAAAAATGCTTGTTATGTCAAGGCCCACCAATCCAATCCAATCTGCTGCTGGTGCTGCCCAAAGCAATTTTTACATACTTTACTTTACACACATATTGATGAAATAGGTGCGTATTTTACGTGTTTAACCAAACCACTACTCTTTGACATAGCATGCATACATGCAAACAATTTCCATGATCAATCAGCAACATCATAAAATAATACCGTCCGACAAATATGTCTCGTTTTCTCTTCGTCTCATCATCTTGCCATTGCATTGCTTTGCGTATTATTATTTTTGGATGGCTGGTTGTCTTGATGCAATGTGCCATTTATGAATCATGTGTTTTATACTTGCATATCACTACTACCAGCGCCATCATCTCTCGTCATCATCTTGTTTTGTTAACCTTTTTTTAATATCATTTATCTTTAAATTTGGATTGCTTCGTTTGTCCTTATGAAATTAATTTTATCTCAAATCACACAACAACCATTTTTTTTAAAGAATTATTATTGTTATTACATAATCACCGAATCGGATATATAAATTAATAGTCAGATGCTTCTTTAGTTGTCCATGCTAACATGATATTAAATAAATTACACCACTAATGCTACTAATGATTCATAATAATAATAAATGCATCCTGTCGATTATACACTATTTCTGTTTATCTGTGAATTTCTTGTTCTGATTCCTTAGTCTGTATATTTGGTTCTACATTATGATGGTCAATTGATTAGCTCTAGAACCTAACTCTTTTGTTGCCATTAATTTTAGAGGTGCTTTTAACAGCATATAAGTGCCATAGTTACTCAGCTCACAATCAGACGAAATTCTCAATTAGCATGAAAATCAGCGACTAAAAATGTCTTTTTGTTGGGAGAAGAATAAGTTTGTTCTCAAAAGCGTATGTATATATTCATTTAATTTGACACTGGAGCAATGTTTAATGGTAATGTGGCAGTAGCCATTTCTAAAGTTTCCTAATCATCTCCCTTTCATTGGATCGGATCCCCCTTCCTTTGTAAAAAAAAAAGTTTCGAGAGAGCTACCGGCAAGCTCTCGCAATCAGTATTTATACTTTACTCAGGTTGAATCTGCGAAGAAAGTCCACCTCTCATTTGTGCCCTCTGTCTGTCTGTCTGTTTCTCCCCATCTTCCTCTTTCTCGCTCTCTTCTGTTTGTTCCCCAGGCACGGTTACTATTCTGCTGAACAGTATTATGCCGTACCCTCCTGCTAATCTATTAGGAGTAGCAGTAAGCGGCAACAACGCTATATTATCATCATCATCATCATCATCCTCATAACAAGCCAAAGAATATTGATTATTAGCAAAAGGAAAGAAGTTGTAGATATGTCGTGTGTGTGGCGGTGGCGGCAGCAGTGTGCTGGTTGGTAAGTTGCAGTTGAGTTGTTGAAGTTTTGAAGCAAGGAAGGACAGGAAAAGCATCCTCGTGAAAACTGAAAACTCTCACTCAAGTAGACTCCCAAAAAAACAAGCAAGCACTCCCTCCCACCGCACACACCACCACCACCACAGTGTCCTTTACTACAAAGACGCTAGGAGAGTTTCTGTTGCTCTCTGGCTCTTCTGCTGCCATTGCATTTCATTGCAACAACTCATCTGCCTTCCTCTCTTTTTCATTCAATCCAAAAGCAAAGCAATAATATTTTGTATATCCCTAAGCCAAACAGCCAAAGCAGCACGCAGCACTTTTTTCTCCAACTAACTCCTCAATCGCGATCGCGAGTAGTGGGTTTCCAAGATACGTTTTATCTATGCCATGGTAACCATACAAACTGAGATGGGGGTGGTGGTAGTTGGCTTGGTGCATGAATTGTAGAAGCAGCATTTCAAGGCTTAACAGCTCACTCACTTTTTGTGCAAGGGTAAAATGCATTTTTGGTAACGCTACTTTGCGTCTGAGACAACGATCATATCATCATCATCGTCGTCGTCATGACAAAGCTGAGGTTTTACTAAACTACGTGTTATCTTCCCATTTTTTCCACTTTGTCTGTCTGTCCGTCATACAGTATTGTACAACAAAACCTTTACTTACATGTGACATTCCCATTTTATTTCACTCTTTTCCGTAGAAAAATGAGGTACGTAAAATAAAGTACGTAATACGGTAACATACAAAAAATACTTTGAGATATTATTGATATTATTGTTACTTGTAAACCATGCTAGATGATATGGATGGATATGAGAATGTGTCACCTTTTTACTCTTAACTGGTTTTGGCTACTGCTACTATGCTCATAATAAGCACACACGGAATATACATACATTTACGACGGCAACATGTGTGTGCAAAAGTAAGCGGAAGGGGACGCTGCTGTACCTATCAGTGACTTTGAGGTTGAGCTGCAAAGTGGAATAATATGGATAATATGGTGGAGTTGTTTAGGACCGCCACTGGCGGTCGGTGGTGGAGCTGGACCTACTACTACTGCTACTACTATTATTATTAGAGATTCTCTAATAGAGAAGATTTATTAATTTGAATGTCACTGTTTGAAAACCATATGAGCATTGTCACAAATGATGTGTGTGACACAGGAAAAACAATAAAGTTTCCATTCTATTTTTTTACTACAGTTAACGTTAACCTGTCTTACTGCGATTAGCCGTCAAGAACTCAAAACTTTTGACGTTAATATTATTCCACTACTACTACGGCATCTCATATGAACCTGAACGGATTGTAATTGTGAACTAAGGTAGTAAGAGGATTTTTTGATTTGCATTGATTTACTTTTCTAAAATCTATCATGCAATTTACAGATTCGCAAGGCATTCTCAAATATGAAAAAGTAACAAGGTGTTAGCTAGAGTTAGAAGCAGTCTAATTAAGTCTCTAGCAGGAAGGAAAAAAAGATTCAGCTACTATCACTATACGTCCTGTGCCGACTGATATTCTCCAAATTTCTTTGTTTTTTTTGCATGGTAGCAGTAAGCAAGTAACAAAAGAAAACCTACAGACTTATGGAAGCACGTAAATATACCTACCTACAAGTGACATAAGCAAAAAATACACAAATGCAACAACGGGTATTTTTTGTTTTATGAATTGTGATGTGTGATAAGTGTGAACAAATATAAATATGAGTTTTAAAAACTTCTTGGTACAAAGAATTTAGTAATTTTTTGTCGAGATATGTGTATTTGGTACTTTGGTACAAACTAGGTAATAAGAATAACAGCATGGAATTAAAATGCCGTTTGCTCTGCTGCTGCTGTGTGCTGCTGCTGCATTTTCACTGTTTCCTTAACATCTTTGCTCATGCTGCATGACCACGACCCAACGGCCAGCTTATAAGTTATAACATATTTTTACTTGAAGTTGTAGAGAGTAAAACATTTTACTTGAGAGAGTAAAAAAAACTACACGTATTACCACTAGTATAGCTCCATTCCATAGTAAACTACACTACTTGTAGTTGTAACTTGAATTCCACACGAATAATATATATTTTATATCATTCATAATAATTTAAGGGGAAAAGCGTAACCCTAACTCTTGAATGAGTTTAACTTTTTGCTAAGAAGAGAGAGAGAGCTACAGCGTAAAGTTAAAAAATATAGTTGAGCAAAATGGCAAATAGTGGCCTAAGCCTGTCTTGTATGGTATTTGCTTATGCATGCATGCATATTTCTTTCTACATGTTGCGAAAGTTTTGCTTATAGGGATTAAAAAGAAGGTTGAAAATTCGTGAAATTATTGCTTGTTATTACTTGGTTGTCTGTGGGAAAAAGATGCAGAGAGAGAGAGAGACATATAGAATGGAGATGATTTTTGCAAATTCAAAGCAGCGGTGGTATGGTGATGGGAAGTCCCTTCTCGGTCGACAGTTACCACCATCATCGCCACCCCTGTCATTGCTTTTACTATTTTCAGAATGTATGTATGCAAACATGTACACAAGTTTAGTTCTTGGACAAAAGTAATTAAAATGACAATGTGCAGGGTTATGCCCACCTACAATTTTGTTGTTGCATTTTGCAATAAACTAATATTCCACTCAAGAAATGTATGTTATGTTGAGAAAGAAGATACTGATGGTAATGCTGAGGAGAGCGGGGCGGTGGGGGAGAGATGATTTTAGGGAGTGAAATAATATCCCTATCATCAAGGAAGCATGCAAGAGAGGTCTATTTTTCTCTCTTCGCTCCTCCGTCCATCTATCCGCGTTGCCAAGCAAATGATTTCCCTTCTTTTCTTGTTAGCCATGTAGATTTACACAACACGGCAGGCAGCAACTCCGCTACCACCACCACCATCGTACTACACACAGCATAAAGGGAATTTAAGGAACACCACAAAATGTTAAGATGCCGTTTTTACATCAAAACCAGAGTTGTGAGAGAGACTCGCTCAGAAAGACAGAAAATGACGAAAGGAGAATCTCTGCATTCTATACGCACAAGTTTTTTTTTTTTTGGTAACGTTTGGTTGGTGGTGGTGGTGGTGGTGGTGAGAAGCAAGGAGGAATGCTGCTATTGCCGTGCTGCTAGAAAAATACAATAAAATGAAATACTTTGTGTAATACGGTGCTCTGCTGCTCCTCTGCACAAACAATCCAGCAAGAAGGAAGCCACGACTATGGTAAAGGCAAAAAGTTTTTTTTCCTAGCGAAAGAGAACTCAAGCTCAGTTGAGGCAAAACGATAGCAATACAATGGAAGCAAACGAGGTTATAATGATTTACCCGACTATTGCTATGATGTTGCTACCATATACCAGCAGCAGCAGGAGCAGCAGATCATACTACTTGACAAACCCGAATCGGGGCATTGTGAATCATTCCTCTAGCTGCCTGCCTCACAACTCCACCAACAACATGAACAAAAACACTTTTTTAAATCTTTTTTTCTACTTTGCTGTTTTATACTGTTGCTGCTTGCTGTTGTTGTTGGAGGTGGTGTGTGTGTGTGGTATAAAATGATTGTATAGTTCTAGCAGCAGCAGAGGAGAGGAGAGTAGTAGTGGGTGACTTGTTTTTTCTCTTTTTTGGTTGGGTTTGTGATGTGCTGATGTGCATTACATTACTACTTTACTATTTACTATTCAACTCGCCAGTTCTGCTTTTGATGAAATCCGTAGTAATAATAAAAATAGTATTCCAGCTTCCATCGTGAACAAAAATTGAGTGGCGAGTGTGTAGTAGTAGTGTGTGTTATAGCTACCACTACTACTCTTTTTTAAGCAGTAAATTATTTTGTTACTTTTGATTCTGTTTGATGTTTTTGATGATAATAATATTAAAAATGATAACACTATGCATGGCTCGTGGTAGTGGGGACATCAATTCATATTGGGTATGCAGACAAGAGAGTTGTTTTTAAATAGATAGGTCCTTTTGAAATTAAAAAAATATACTTCCAAAATTGTGTAGATTATCATGACTTGACGTTCGCTACTCCATCTGGGCATACTCTATTCTGATGCACTAAAATATATTACTTTAGGAATTATTACGAAATGAGTTTTATTTTATTTTTTGTTTTTGAATACAGAACTGTAATGAACAGAAATAATTGATGTGATATGCTACAAACAAATAATGTTATATATGAATTGTGTGTAAAATTAAGGCAATCGGTAATGGTACATTGATAATGCATATAATATATTTAAAATATATTGATTGTAGCAATGTGACAGTAAACTATTGTTGTATTTCCATCTTAAAACTTAATCGTGAACATTCCTAACATCGAATTTTTTCATCGGACAATATCAAAATGACGAACACGGAATTGACTTGGAAAATGAACAGCGTTAATTAATGTGTTGGCTTAAAGTCGTACGAGGTGGCAATGTCCTTAAATCGTCATCTATGTCGTTATTTAAGTAAGTAGCAACTTAAAAATGCAGAAAAAATATCGGGGGATTGGGAGAAGGAATATGACACCTAGTGTAGTAGTATCATCCACAAATTAGCGTGACCTTTTAGTCGTCCTGAAAATCGAGCTAGTTTACTCACTTGCTCACGAGCATGCAGTAATCCCATTCCATATTTTCCTTGAATTTTATGATTAGTTGAAAATATGAATGACTGCAAGTGTAATAATACATAGTTAAGTTATAATTGTGCATAGGTGGGTCGGACAAATGTGGCAGGGACTAATTGACTAAGCGATTCCACTTAGTCATTACTACACAAGTGTGTAGTTTAAAATGTTTGTAAATTTCCAGAAACTGCTCCTGTCGCTACTCTTCGGAAAAGCATTGTAAGACTCCACTACTCTGTATGTACTGTACTTTATCATTCCCAGTGATTGCAATTTTTGGCCAAAAATGAACATTTTGAGGTTAATACGGGAAATGAACTACATATATAACTGCAAATAAAGTAGATATAATTTTAAATAAAAGACAACGGCTTACTTGATGTTGACCGCACACCAAAGCAATGCGATTTTGTAGTACATTGAGCAACTTGAAAAGGTTGCGGATGTCAATCCCACTTTGAACTTGATGTGGGAGAAGCTGTTCAGGTGGCACCAGAAAATGTGCTGGCACTTGCACTGGTTGCGCAAGATATGGTCTTGTGGAAGGACCAGGATTGGGAGCTACTATTTGTTGAAATACTACTACTCTTTCCGGCATTGAGCTCGTACCACCGCTGCTGCTGCTGCCACCTCTGCTTCCACCTCCACTGCTGCTCATGGAACCTGTCGGCCCAGGCTCCATTGTTATTTTCTCAAGTAAAATGTACAAGTTTTAGCGGTAGCTTATCTTTCACACCACAACTAAGGATGCACTTGACTGTTAACTTTGTCTGTGTGCTTTTAGCTGCACACAAGCGTTGCTTAATTAACACTTTTACACTAACAACAAGGATTTTAAAATACAAGTTAGTTAAATTGGTTTAGTTTGTTCACTCAGTCATGATGAGACAGGGTAATGTATTTTTTTGAAAGTTTTCTTCACATATTGGTTGGTGGTGGTTTGCACAATTTATGCACACAGAGGAATGAGTTGGGTTTTTGGAAACGACGTCCACAACAACACAACTCTACTCAACTCTGCTCGTCCGTCACTTTCAGACTCAGAGCTCTTGTTCCTTTGCTTCGTCTCTTGAATCTCTCTGCTCTGCTCTGGTCTTTCCTGCTTCATAGGTGTTTTTCTACTCTACTCATTTTATGCTCAGACTTTTACACAAAGCGACGGCAAGCAAAGTATGAGAGGTGAAGGTAGTAAAACCCAATACAAGAATAGTGGTGTCGTGGCAGAGTCGCTGCCTGTGTACAACTTAACAGTAGGGAATCAAGATATGATGTGATGCGATAGTGGTAGCACTGCACTGGTGGCACTAGTATTAGCAAAGTAATATTGTTCGCCACCACTGCCACGAACTAACCATTTTTATGCGAATTTACCAAAAAGCAGTTGTTTTATTATAGTCAAGTATCACATCTACTACCCAACCAGGCAGGCCGAGAAAAGAGAACTGGGGACTTCGGCGCAATATAATGGAATTGGTTGTTTGGTAGCAGATAAATTGCTGAGCTTATGCTCAGGGGCAAAGGTAATTTTCAGGGAATGGAGAAAAGTCGAGCCCAGGTTGCCTGCTTAGCGGGCTTGAGTTGACTACTCCAGCAGCTCCAGCTTTCCTCTTTTGTCAACCCACCAGCTACACTGCTGGTTAAATTAAAAGGGATACTCTGCTAAAAACGAGGTGTTTGTTGTAACATTTGAAGAAATATTTTTTTATTTCTTGTTCTGATAATCCAGGTAAACCATTAGGAATTTGGTATAAGTGAACACTTTTATTTAAAAGTCCGAGATCGTTTGAGTTGTCGTGGAACAGCAATGACCATTAACCAATTCTAGAACATTGAAACGGTTCTCAGTTCTCACCACATCAGCCAGCAGTAATGTAGAATATATTATTATTGTTATGATATGGCGATAATAATGACATTCCAAGTTCTTCTGGCGTTGATCAATCCAAAATGTTTAGCTGGTTACTATGACGTGACATGGATGACTAATGACACATCTTGTGACTGCCACTTGACTTGCTTTTTATGTCCTTCTTTGCTTATGTCCATCCATCATATGGAAATTGTAGAATGCGGAGTAATCAGCAAGAAAACAGTCAAAGTTGAAGGATAGAATGGTTCAAGATAATGCTGCTGCTATTACTGGTTAGTTGAATGCCGAAGAAGAATAAATCAGACAGAATTATAGTAAATGGTGAAAAGGAGAAGAGGAAAGAAAATATTCTTTTCGCTGTCTCTCTCTCTCTCTCTCTCGAGCAATTGTGTTTGATGATGGGAGATGTGAGAGAGTCAAGTGTGCCTTATATCTGTTGTGCTCTCTGCTGCCACAGCAATGCTATTTATTGCTTGTTTTTCTCGGACTCTTCTCATCTCTCTTCTCACACTCTCCTTCAAAATAGCATTCACTGATGACTGTGTTGTGTGTTTGTATTTTTGTATGATGTGACGAGGAGACCAGAGGAGGACAACCCTACTCTACTGCATTTGATAATATACTTTTTTTGTAGAAAAAAGACGACTTCTCCGGTGTAGTAGTGGTAACGGTGGCGATGGTGATTGTTTCTCTCTTTTTGGTATGCTGCCTTACCAGTACTACTACCCCTTCAATTGAGGGATAACGTTGAATGTTTTGCTTGGATTGGAATGAATGTTTTTACGTATATTTTGTTGGTGATAGAGTGGTAGGCTACCACTGGTAGCCTTCCTTTTGCAATATTCCTAATATAACAACTCACCAAGTAGCAACAAAGGTTTGCTTCTTTAGTTGGTAAATACTGCTGCAGGAGGAGTGTAGGGCCTCTGTTCTCTTGTCTCCTCTTCTGTTGATGTTGTATGTACATATTATACACATATATAGAAAGAAAACACTTGTGATGATGAGGAAAAGCCTGCGTATTCATGTGTGTGTATGCTGCTGTGGAGAAGATGTGACGAGGATGTTGATGATGGGGAGTATGTATGAACACACGTCCCACTCTAGCACAGTATGCTTAGAAGTTAGTAGATAACTACTAGGACTAGAGACTTGACTACCTACATACAACAGGCAATCTTGCAATGAAAAAAGGGGAAAATGGATTCAAAACATGTATGCATTAGATTCAAGTTAAGTGAAGGAACATGAAGAGTGCGAGTGTGTCCGTAATAGTAAAGTATGATGGTCGTTGTGAGAGAATACGGATAACAGAAGTAAAGAGAAACACTTTTTGAATTTGAAAACTAACTGGTAGCACACAGCACAGACAAGGTATGTCTTCTGGTGGTGGCCTACACAACAAACAGTAACCGAAAATGTTGACAGGATAGTGACACACACCGCACTATGCATTCATATACTCTCGTTCTTTCTAATTTTTCCTATGTTCAAGTAAAACTGCACAAAAAAACGTGAATACCGTGTTCGCCTCCATCATCATCCTCAACATGCTCACAATTGTGGATCCATCCCTTTGCTAAGTTAAGAACGACTTTCGTTGCAACTTGCAATGTTTTACCAGCAGTATTGTTAGTAGGATACGATGGGATAAGAACAACTAGAGGAGACGGAGTACATGCATTGAAGGAATGTCCGCGTGTTTGATGAACAAATTATGTAAAAAAAAACTTGGCAAATAAGTTGAAGTAACTTTGCACGACTTTTGTTGTAATTTTTCAATCCCTACCCTAAAACCTTATGGTCAAAACCTTAAGCGATGGTCGTACGATCAAAGTCAAGTGAAGCATATGATTTCCCCCCTTCTTTCAGGGGAAGCAAGGCACTTGGTTGAAAATGGTAGAGGCGTTTGAAGAATTTATGCTGCATGCAATTTTGGTGACAATCGGTGTAACTACATGGTTTACTATGATATTCAGTACCCCGTCTCCAGGGGTGTTGCTCTAGGGGCCTGAAAAGGATAAGGGCTCGAGGGCTTCCCATAAGGTACCTTACGGTAAGGTCCTTATCCTCGATCTAAAGAAAAGCGGTTAAAGTATGTGACCAAGACTGTCATATAAGAAATGACCTTAGTGTAGAAAAAGGTGAAAGCAATAATCTTCAGCTTAGGAGACTGATATATATGATATGATTATGAAAGTGAGAGTATGAGCAGGATTCAACTCTTAAATACATACATGTGACCAGGAGTGCGTAGGCTGCGCTGGCGGACGGCAGACCGAATGGTTAAAATGGTAAACGTCTCGCTGATGGCAGACATTGGCATTGCTACATGTACAAGCTTAAAGTTGAGCCCACACATATTCACGTACTATATGGATGGAACCGTAAACTTGCATCCAGCAGCGTAGCAGAAAGTTGATTTTTCTCACATAGCCCGTTTCTTTGCATGAGAACAGCCGAAGAGAAGACTTACCATTTCTGAATAAGAGCCCCCCTATGACTCCGTATTAAAACTATGTATATGTGTGTTATACAATACACTAGCAACGCGATGTTAATACTAATACGTTGTTGAACGTGCGTGCATGAGATTTATATGGTATATGTATACCTATTAGCAAATAATATGTTTATCATCTTCTCATACTATACGGCATAGGTATATATACATTTGTATTGTGTCTGTGTATCTGTACAACATTTATATGGTTCCATCCGATCCCTGTTCCACACACATCACATCCAGCCAAGCAGCCAAAAGGAAAAATCCATGCGAGCTACTAGAGGAAGGGACAGGCAGACATAAAGGCTGATTGCGAGAAGTGGAATGAAAAGAAAGAGCCGATTGCGATGCGATTCACACACATAAATACAAGCAAATGCAAGAATAACTAATAGGAAAGCATCGCACTAGCAAAACAAAAATGTTATATAAGCTCTATTAAGACCGAAGTAAAGGCCGCAACAGACATGATTTGGAAAATTGGTGTGATATAGTTTTACGATGATAATTACGAGGTTACTCGGGTAGGTATTTGGATTGATGGGACTTTTATTGTAGGTCATAAAGACAATAAAAAAGATTTTTCTCCCTGTACCCCTAGGGGGGGCAATCCCAGGATGTGGGGTTCCGGAACTTATGTATGTGGGTGTGTGAACCATTTTTTGGTGAAAATCGATGAAAGTATAGGTTTTATAAGGATATTACTCCCTACCCCCTTGGGGGTTTACACAGGGGGGCTGAAAATTATATGGGTTCCAGGATTCCCCTTGTGTTCCCCATGTTTGAAGCAGTTTGGTTAAAGCATGTGACCAGGGTAGCTCAGACGAACGGACGGCCGGCAGATTGAAATAAATTAAGTAAAAATGATCGCTGATCGCGGTCTTTAATAAATACAGATATAATACACATTTTTCAGCTAAAAGTATTTTTCGGCTACTTTATATACCAGAACGACGACGATGCGATTGTCCGCTAGCTAAAAAATTACACGGACAGAGAGAGATACATATATGAAGAGAAGCATGAGTGGCTCAAACAGCTCCTTGCTTGGAGAAGATGAGGTGATTCAATGAAAATATTTAATGAAATTCAACAATTGAACAGAAAGCTGCTTGCCATGCAATCGTCTTTTTTAACTGACAGTGTTCAGGTTCAAAAAGCAATGTCTTGGCTCTATTGTGCTCTCTCTCTCTCTCTCGCTCTGGACTTTTTGAATCCATTTCAACTCTTACAAAATGATTAGGCCTAAGATGGCATGCTATAAGGTACACTTTGGTTGTAGGGTAAAATGATGGTGATTAACAATGATAGCAGCAAAGCAACTTGAAGCAACGGTAACCACTTTCATTGCCCTGGTGACGGCGACGACAAGCAATAAAATAAGTAGCTTAAGTTTATAAAAGATAAATACATGGTTACACGGCTCTATCTTTCTCTCTCTCTCTCTCTTCCTCATTTTTTCATCACTCGCTTGTTGAGCTCATCTGGAATTAAAAATAGAAGAGTGAAGAAGGTACCATGTTGCTTTTACCGAACAATATTCTAAAGTTTTTTTAAAAACTGAAATTAGGGAAAACTACTGGGTTGGGTGGGATGTGATGCAATGTAAACAGGAAGCAAATAAAATGAAGCAGCAGCACAGAGGAACACACAAGTAAACTTGATGATTCAACTGGTCTTTTCATCATTGAATTGCACACTGCTCTAAATTGTGGCAATGACAATAACGTTGCTACATTATTTATCAGCAGCTCTAAAATATTAATTTTCATCATTATTTTTACCGGTGCGGTGGAATGTAAATGTTACAGAGGTCTGTTGTCTGTAATATATATACGTATTAGCTGTACATCATTGTGGCGTGGGATTGAATCCGTAATTGTTGCTAATTTATGTATCATTCAAGCAATTTCTTGCGGGCATATGTTTAGCAAATTTTGTGCAACAAACAACATATATATTTCGCCATTGATTTTATATTTCTGATTTTCTAAGTTAGCATATGGATTTTTCCGTCGTTCATTAAAACGAACTATTAAAAAATATTATTAATTGGTTAAAAAAGCAAGAATTTATACTACATAATCCAGTTTTATAACACATGACAGGTTTTATTAGTTTTAACTTTATACGTTTGTCTATACATGCATTAGGTTTATAATCATAAGTACAATTTACATGAAGAAATTTACAGTGTTTGACAATGAAAGTCATAAATACGATAATTCCTTGAAAACTTGCCTGAACGATTATTGTTGTCCTTTAATTGTGTAGTAACATTTACTTAATATAATTATAACAATACTTTGATACTAACGCCGTAGCTATGATAATATTATTATCAACATAATTAGCAGAGCGGTGGTGGCGGTGGAAAAGTTGTCCTCGGCAGCTCCCATATTACTACAGATACTACTCACAAACAACCTCCAATCCTGAATTCATCAATAAAAATAAGAATATATTGTGTGGTAACTAACTAGTTGCATGTGCGAGTGCGTTACTGTGTGTACTCTCACCTAGCAAACTCATCATGATGATGATCATGATCATGTTCTTTACCGACGAATTCATTCGACCCCCAACAATAAATCTGTTGTAGGTGATGCCCATAGCCTAAACTCTTCAGTACACAATGAATCGCTTGATTTACTTAAGGACTAACTGCTCCAATGCAATGCTCGTGTGCTTCACATTTACACAACTTGAGCTTTTACTCACTCTTTTGTCAGCAGCAGCACAGCAATGGAAAAAAGTGAGCTAAAAACTAGCTATCTATAACTAAAGAGGGAATATGTTAGTAGTGGTGGAGTGAAGGAAGAAGAAGCCCTCTTGTCACACGCTAAGAACGTTACCATGATGATGTTGATGCCTAGGTTTCCCCACTCCTTCCTCCTAGAGACCAAAGAGAGACAGAGAGAGAGAGAGAGAGAGAGCTTAAAGGGTAGTGTGTGGGGAGTAGTAGTGGGTGATGTGATGGAATATTATTACGGTATGGTATATGTATGACTGGATAGCATCGGGAAAAAAATGAAAATAGGAGGAAGAAGAAGAAGCAGAGGGGAACTAAAGAATAATAACGAATTGGTTGAGGAAACCTGACTGAGAAAAGGAAAGCAGGTTTAAGTACCAGCGCCACCACCATTACACTGCTTGTTATATAAGCAGAAAAATGAATAAGAAGGAACAAAATAATACCAGAAGAAGAAGAAGACAAAAACAAAACGCTGCATACTCTTCCATCCATCTATCCATGCACGTACATGAGAAATAATAATATTATGAATGTGAGTTGATATTGGATACATAATACCACACGAATAATATTACTCTGTCTCTCTTTCAAGTCTTTCATTGTCGGAAAATAAACGTGAATCACTTCCATGGCAAATATGTACGACAACGATAAAAAAAAGATACACAATTGAAATTGAATGTGTGTTGTATGTGTGTGTGCACTCCTGTGTGCCAGTCGGAGATCAAAATACCAACAACAACAACACGTACTCCTCCAACATCACATCATCATCATTAAAAACTTTTGAAGATTTTTTCCCTTTCTTTTGTTTATCTTCAAAAAACTTAATGAAAAGTACTCATGGTTACCTTATTCTAATGTGTCCAGTAAAGTCTCTTTTTTATTTACAGGAACATCCCTTACGTAAGCATCTTTTCATTTTATTAATGGCGCAACATGTAAACTCACAATTTGTCGACTATCTCACGAATGCACGTGAATCTATGCAGGTACATATATATGCTTGGAACTATTTTGGATTAAAATACGACAAAGTGTTATGTTTTAGTTCTGGATAAAGCAAGGCAGTCCGCTGGGGAAAAAATGATGGGTCGTATTTATGCGTTGCATCGACAATTTCCTTGTTGCATGAAAATTATAACACTATGTATGAAAAAGACAAGCAAATAGTGTTATGATATAGATATGAAGGATGGCAATGACAATGTATGTGTTTGTATGTGTGTGTGAGAAGATCAATATGTCGTGCTCCTTGTCAGTCTTGTCAAGGAAGCTTTAATGACATTTTGGTGACTGGTGAGAAAATTGCTGGAAGGTAACATAAGCATAATATCCAATGTCGTCTAAATTTTGAAAGATTCTACTAGTAAGACATTATGTGCCAATGGATATACATAAAACTCGCTTCAAGTGCATATTTACACAAAAGGGTAATCAAATCAATTTTGAAGGTATAGGTATGTGCAGTAGACTGTATGATCTGTAGCTAATTATTTATTTTTTTATAATCATTTTGTACGCCTGACAAACGCAATGTTTGTAAAAATGTCGACAAGATTTCTGTACAATTTTTTTTCAATAATGTCAGTGGTCTGCTGATGCGATATGTTTGAGTTTGATAAGATATTATTTTGAACTTTTATCAAGGTAATAGATCTCATGACCACAAAAATCCGCTATTTGTTTTCTTCAACGCGTAGTACTGGAACATTACTTGATATATTATTTACTGCAAGCTGATGATGTAGTATATCCTTTCCTTTATCCTTTGCCTGGCCATTCAGTAGTGCACAAACCTATTGTACTCTACTCCATGACGATAATAATGAAGACAAAATTCAAATCGTTTGCTTATTTATGTACTATATTCAGATTTGGGAGATATGTTTTGACTTAACAATAAATAAAAATTAATGCTCAGAGGAAACTATGTATCTTTCTCTTGTAGTGTTATAGGAAACTCATTATTTTCGGATAAACTGCTTCACAATCCAAGATTACGGGATTCAAGTGAAAAGAAGTTTAAAGAGAGGCATACGTATCTACAAACATTCATATTTAAATTGGTAGATGGATAAGACGCACGACTGTTGTATTTCATGGATTACTCATCATCCCATCACATATTGAGCTCATTAAATAGTTTTTTTGGTGACAAATTTTGTTAGAATCGGGTGTAGAAAGAGCTTCAAAACAAGTAGAAATTTTGCGTGCTAGTAAATACACACGGTGAGGATGAGGAATGAAAATGCTGAATTAAGCTCAGGTGGTAGTTTAGCTTGCATGGAAGAATAATGGCAGTATAGTATGTAGAAAGAATTGTACACACACACACAAACTGATGATAGCAGTATGTAATCTAGACACGAGACATTTATGCACAACGTCAGCAGAATAGCACGTAACGTGTGTAAATAACACAACATAAGCATAAAGTAGACTGGGCACAAGTGGTACATGGTTTAATGTTAAAGTTAAAAGCATTTTACCGATTCTTCTTGTTTTTGTGTCAAAAGCGAGAAGAGAAGAAGAGCTTGAAGCCAAAGAGGTAAAAAAGGATAAAAAAGGAGGAGCATACTTGCTTGGGATTTTGCTAACAGCAGCAGCAGCAGCATAGTAGCAGTACAAGGAATACGGAATATTGAATGTAATGGGTTGTGTCTTCTATCCAAAATAATGGGGTGATGTGATACCTGCTCCTGCTCCTACGCTTTTCGTGACAGGTTTATTTCCGTACTGGTTTTCCCAACTTAGCCGTGAAGTTTTATTAGTATCATCATGAATACAAGTATATATATGTGAGCGACATTTAATTGTAATTAAGAATTCCAATCAGGAGTATACCATGATAACAATAAGATATACAAGAGATGTATTCACAGAACTCGATTGTATCATCAAAGGGATTTTATTTCATTTCCAGGGTACCAACTTAAGTAGTTCCTGTTCCAAGATAAGTACTTTGTGTACTATTCCTCCATCTAACCGTGTAAATAGCCTGGTTGAGATCAAACAAGGAAGGGATTTTGTATCAATTTTCTGCATCAGATGTAATGTGTAAAAATAAAGAGGCTCTACGGAGAAAGCTTATTTATAAGATGGAATCAAAGATCATTTTGTACAAATGAAAACATGAAATACTGTTTTACCTTACTTAGCATACCTACCTATTCATGAACTAAAAATATTGTTGTGCAAATTTAAGCCATAATCAATATCTTTAAGTTTGTGGTGTTTTACGTCGTTTTATTGCTTTGTGAGTGTCGAAAAATGAATTGGGTAAAAATTGTAATGTTGCCCATATGTATGTCAACCGTCGTCGGGGATCATACTTTAATTAAGTCACGCCTTCAAGGGGACTGTCTCAGGTGCCCCATTTACGACCCATGTTGAACCATGTCACGAAGGGGGAAGGGTTCCTCAAATAGAGTTGTTTTTGGCGTTACGTACTTATTAAAGTATGGTCCCTCACACCAGTTTATATTTGCTTAAAAATATTTTGTGTGCTTGTTTTTGTTGTTTGTTTTGCTCAATTTTCCATTCACTACAATACAATATATGTATGTGCAAGTGCAAAAGTAAGTTGTACAACCCAAAATTTGTGAGTTTGATGCGGGAGGAGTGACAGTCAACTGTTAATAGACATGTGAACGGGTTTTCGGATTTTGGAATAAAATTAGTGCGAACTGTGTGTAAAACTGGGTAATATACGATGACGAATGAATAGCTGGCCCAAACCTACACGGTTCCCCATTTTTTGTTGTTAATTTTTCTGGTAAATATGTTTCCGAATCCAGACAGTTAGCCACTGAAAGGTTCAACCTATTATAATGTGAGGAGATAAAAATACATGATGACTGGTAGTAAATATACAACAGACGACGAAAATATGTATGGATTAAAATAAATTAAGTGATTACACTATATTAACATTCAATCACTCACCTTTTTTACGAAAATTAATTAAATGACCTTTATGAATTCAATTCGTTATTTTTCTTACACCAAAATTCTTCTGCACTCACACTCGGCTCATGTCTTCTCTTGCTTCACTGCAACTGATCCTCACGACATCAGAAAATTGAATGAGTTATACATTATCTGAGAATTAGTTACTATCTCTAACCCAATTTTCTATGCATAACTCCCAGCATGCATACATTAACTCACAATACAATATTTAGAACCCAACTTTCTCTGCAGTAAGTATACTGCGATCTTTTACAAAAGTTTAATAACAAAAATATTTCATTGGATTTATGAGAATGAAAACTTTTTTTAAACTCTCAATCATAAAATGATGCCAATTAAGGGAGGTGAGTGAAAATTGTATTTCATGACAAGTCATTTCGGAATTCATCACACATACATACATATAGGAGTACTATTTCAACATTTGAAGTTATACATTTTTATCAAACTATATTAAAACACGTGTGCTAAATTTGACACGTAAATAAATGTGTGCTTTGAAATGCAAGATTTATATATGTCATTGCAAACGTTTATTTTAAGAATGCAAGTACCTATTTGCAATTATACATACATATTTTTGTAACTTTTGAGCTGTTTTTCGTCTGCACAATTATTTTCAAGGTTAAAAATATTATATCAGGAAAACTTTTGGTGCACTAGTAACGTAACGTGACGAGTGTCAATGAATTTCTTTAAGAAGTTTTGATTATATTGCAACTTGGGATTTTTTGAATGGAAATATCACTCATAGACAGATAATTGACATGGATAAGTAGTTGGGCCCTGACGAGCTCCTGACCACGAGAAGATCAACTGTGTTGTTAATGGCAAAGTGTACCTCCTTGACTGCAGCAGCTTTGGCCACAGTTAAATAATATCCTAGAATCCTAGATACAAATTAAATTTATTCCTGTCGAACCCAACGCTTTTCTTGGTATAGTCTACTGTACACATAAAGTTCTAAAAACAAGTTTAAAAACCTCTTGAACAGACATACTTCACTTGTTTGATTTCCACGGCTGCATGGAGTTTGCTTTTGATAAAGCATTTTGATACGTTGCAACGCCAAGTTTTTTCAAGATGTGGCTCTCTTATATTTAAATACTTGTATATTTGATAAATTATAAGAATGATAATGCAATTCGTGTAGTAGCTGTAAGTATCCTAAAGTGCCCTTATTGTAAGAACTGTATGTCGAGAAAGATTTTTTAATTGGAATCAAGTTACCCAGATTAAGACGCAGCAGTTCATAATGTGCTCATAAATAAGTAGACCCAGTGAGCTATGAAAGGTATAAAGTCCGCGAGTGTCTTATTTTACTGTGATTGACCAAATCTTATATATCATATAAACCTTGCAAAAAGATGTAATATACGAGCATCATCATCATTCATGCAATCACTCGTATTTCTTATTTCTGAGATATTAATTTTTGAGTGATTTTAAAGGTGCAGA
>JAHZNC010003501.1:0-32125 GCA_027744095.1 Zhuqinia jingwanae | reverse complement strand
TATGCTCTAGTATATTTGTGCCAAATTTGGTACAAATCAGAGAATGTATACCGTTGTTATGTGATTTTACCCCCTCTGGTGGGAGGAAAATGAACTTAAATGAGCGCTGAAAAACTATACAGTTCTATTCTGGCATATAAAGAACCTTTGTGGCAAATTTGGTCCAAATCCGATCAAAACTGTGACCTGTAGAGCGCGCACATACGTACGAACGAACGGACGAAGGAACGAACGAACGGCCAACAGATTTGATCTCCATTCTCATAAATGACCGTTATACGGTCCTTAATAACTTATTATTAATATTAATTTACGTATTTACTTGAATGTTGCTAGTTTGCTAGTTTATTTATCCATGTATGCGCATACACACTTTAAGGTTTGAATTGAAAAACTTATGGAATTGAATTAAAAAAATATTACAAAAAACCAAACAATCATGATAATTAAATAATCAATGAATTAAAGTTAGATGGTTCAAAAGATTTCAGAGTTTTTTCACTCACATTCCAGCATCATGGTTATGCATACCTACTCCAAATTAAATTAATTACTGGAGGGGAACATATTTTTTATGAAATTCAAATGAGGAATGAAATTTCATATAATAACCAAGTGAGCATAATTACAGACACATGATCGACATAGAAATAGAAACATCGATATAAATGCTTTAATATTGATTGATAGCTGTGATAAATAGCCACAGATACTACGGCGGCAACTCCCTGAAAATAAGTGGTGATGTTGGGTGTAGTTAAGTATTAATCAATGTAATAATATCTCAATTTTTTACCATGATTCCATCACAATGCTTTGAAGTAGTCAAAGTTATAGGTATCATGCATGATGGATTATGCGAGCGTTGTAAATAATTTCACGTTATTAACTTGACCAAAATGAAGAATTCATTCAGTACTTCAACAGCAGCGTTCCAGAAACAATATGTTTCCAAACATGCAAGCATTTTATTTTGCAAAGTTGCCCAATTTAATTTGGAGTCCTCTTGTAGTAATATTTATCGCTTTTAGTGTGGTGTGCATAGAAGCTCAAAAACAACAAGGAAATGGGAATTTAAATACAAATTCATACTGGCACAGGGAGATTCTTGACACCAGAGGAAATTATATACTGGAATGGCTACTGGATTGGGAACAGGAAAGGATCATCTTCAATGTGACAGTTGCTACCCGAGGATGGGTCGGTTTTGGACTAGCAAAAAATTCCAAAATGGAAGGTGCTGACATTGTGATTGGTGGAGTGAATTCAAATGGAAGATCCTATTTTAGTGATCGACATGCCATTGGGAATCAGGAACCCCTTTTGGACAAGAATCAAGATTGGGAACTTCATTCCACTTTGGAGAGCAGGTCGTATACCTTCCTCAGTTTTTCCAGACCATTTGACACTTGTGACGAGAATGACATTCCAATTACTGATGACGCTCTCTATTTACTNGAGGATGATAGTGAAGCGGGATATTATCATTCTGATAATAAAGGGAGTTTTATAGTTTACTTGAGGGATCCGGATTTGACTCCCAGAAGTGTGCATGAAGCCAACCAACTTGCTAGGATGAGTGGGAACCCACTTGTCAGCGCAAAGGTGAATGGAGCCCAGGTTTGGACGATGAGGATGGAATTTACAATTCCACAGAAACGGACAACTTACATGTGCAATGTTCACAAGTTTACTCCTCCAAGGCCGGGGAAGAAACACATGATTGGGGTAAGTTGAGAAATGAAAATATATCCTAATTTTCCTGATAATTGCAATTTCATTTATAATTTTCCCTATTTGTAGTACAACATTTGGATAAATCCGGAAGCCATACAAAACATGCATCACATGACTTTCCTGCGTTGTGTCCCTCCATTTGGAGTAGATCCGTTCCATCTCTATGAACCTTTTGTAGGGAGCTCCGGACAGAAATGCCTTAACCTTGGCCTCCCACAGGGCCCAATACCCACGCAGTTTTGTACGCAGCTTAAAGGAGGTCACGCAATTGGAGGAAAACCCACATTCTTTCCCGAAAACTTGGGTGTTCCGATTGGGGAAACAAACCGAAATGAATATTACATTTGGCAGGTGCACTACGACAATCCCGACTTTGACACAAGAACAATAAATTCAAGCATTCATTTTGATTTGTACTATACCGAATCCTTACGACACAATGATGGAGCCTTTTTAAGTTTGGGACAACATATTCCCGGATCCCCGTCAATCCTCCTTCCACCTGGAGAACAAGATCACAGGATATTTGGACATTGTAGTCCAGCTTGCACAAGAAAAATGCTGCCGGCAGAGGGTATCAAAATTGCGGGAGGACTGCTTCACACTCACACTGCTGGAAGAAAAATAAAAATACAGCATTTTAGGAATGGACAGGAGTTGCCATGGATACTCAATGATGACAATTACAAGATGATATATCAACCTTGGAGACTGCGTGGGAGTGAAGCAACCGTGTTGCCAGGCGACCAAGTCACTGCTCGTGAGTTTTTATAATAATCACATTCGTAAACAAATTATTTTACTAAATGGCGTTTGTAAAGGTTTTTTTTTACCCCCGCCTCCACAGAATGCTACTATGACACCACCCACACAAACGGAACCACATTTGGAGGCTATGGGACAGATGCAGAAATGTGTAAAACGTTCCTCCTGTATTATAACTCATTAGAAGGCTACGGCATGTGTCGTAGTGAAATTCAATCCCAGGAATACATGATGCGCTACTTGGCTGGAACAAGGAATGTGACATGGTCTAATGACCGACTGGAATATGTGGCCACATCACCTCGTCACCTTGCTGGAAAGACGTTATCCGAAATATCGGATAGCAGATATGTGAATTGGGATATTGAGCAGAGGAACCAGTTGCGACGAGATAACATTGTACATCCTCAAGTGGATGTTTGTCCAAATTTAATGGAGCCGGCGAGTGGGGTAGTTTCCTCTTCACCACCGGGATTTGTCACGTTTCCAGTTCAAGCTTCAGTGTATGAGCCACCTCAGAGATGCCATTTAAATGGATGATTTCAAATTGCCAGGAAAAATTTATAACTGTATCGGCATTGTATGACATGATCGTTATTTTTATTGTGTTTATTTTAATTTATAGTTATTCATTTATTTCGTTGCAAATAAATTTTGTGATCCTTTTCATTTTAATCTTCATTTCCTGTATTGACGATTGTAAATAAAATTGAGGATTATGCTTAAATGTGGCGTAGTCCTATTGTCGTGCATATAACCCGAAAAATTATACGATCCCAATAACAAATATTCCAATTGGCTTTTGGTCAGCATATTTTATAACTTTTATTTTGTATGTCGTGGTGCTGGTCATAGCTAGAAAAAAAAACAAGTGATGGTTTAAAAAAAAGTTAATTAGTTTCTCAACAACTTTAGTAAAAGCTGCCGTGTTGCTGCTATTTTTTATCGATTCATATTACCTTGAACTTTTTTCCAATCGATTTTTCCTTTGTCATTTTGTAACCAAAGTAGTAGAAATACAAGACTGTAATTCCCCAGCAGCAACAGCAGCATTTCAAAATCCGAAATAAAAACTATTCAAACAAGCACAAACCACATATTTACCTTCAAATAAATCAAACAGAAAAAGAGCTTTAAACGGTTTGCAGTTTTTGCTCGTGTTTTTCTTGTCAATTTTTGTATCAATTCATCCTACATTTTAACTTTGTGGTTTATTGGTTTGTGTAAAAATGAATAAATTTTTTCTTGCAGTGGTTGTTTGCTTTTATAAATTTTCCCCCTTGTTCACACTTGCTTACGCAGAATATAAGGGACTAGAACCACCGCGCAGTCCAAAAAAACAAGTCAACCTTGAAGATTTTGTACCATCATGTCTCTCCTGCCTTGTTTCCGTTATAAATTTTCAAAACTTGGACATTTCCCCTTGGGATACACCACTGCTTCTACGACGATTTATGTCCATTAATCATGTTGTTGGTGATCACCATGTCAAAAGATACGTAGCCTATAACATTGAAAGATTTATTGACCTGGAAAATAATAATAAAAAATATGGGTACCCAATTTCCTCAAACAATTTTTCTAAAGTCGTCTGCACATCCCCATATTTTGCTGTTGGTACTAAGCATGGTGGTGATGATGATTATGATGATGATGACAACATATGCATCCGAATTCTTCTCAGCTCTTATTCAGTCAATATTAGACCATGGAACCATGAACAGAATGTATACCTGTTTCCATCAAGGCAGGATTTCCACGTTTTTAGTATTTGGGAACGTGGTGTACAAGAAGATATCAAGCTTTATGGCAGGCAAATGGTGCGATTTCCAAGAGTGCCAATCCCACTTGGTGTGCTAGTTTTGGAGAGAAATGTTTCACCAAATGATTGGATCCTCGCCTACAGATCACACTGGAGACAGTATAATGAGGATGATGAAATCGAAATGCTAGTAGTAGTTCTGATCCATTTACCCTTTCCCTCTGCTGCTGCTGCTGCTGCAAGTAACAAAAAAGTGGTTGATATAATCATCCCATGCATCAGAAAAGAATGTGGCAGTCCATTATTTGTGTACTTGCATCATGATGATAACTTTGATCTTATCAATTTACAAAACAAGATTGATCTGAAATTGTCCGCAACACAAAACATTAGTCAATGGTATCTACCCTCACTTTACCAACTGGAGTTTCATTGTCCCGAGGAAGGGGGGGATATCCGGTTACACAAAAAATCCATCTCAAAATACCCCACGGAAAATTTGCTCACTTGTCTTTTGACCACCATGATTTTGAATGTCCTTGGAACAAATTTCCAACCAGTGAGCGACCACTACTCTGACAAGTCGTCTACAACACTGGATGAATTTAATGGATATGATTACGGGAGTGTGGAATTTGCTCTGGACTATCCGCCAAGTCAGCTCAAATTTATTGCTTGTGGAGATGCATACTCGAGTAAAAAAAGTGGCTATCAAATTTTGCTTCAAAGTTTCGAAAGGGAGCTGTGGCTTGCTGTTGGGTTGGTCATGTTATTCCTAGTCCCTCTATTATGGGCAGTTATTAGTCCATTTTCTAGAAATTCGTCGTCCTCCTCAAAGTTCAATCTGAGGGATTTGTCAAATTCCATTGAAGCCGTTGCAAAATGTCTTTTAGAGCAGTCAACCCCATTTCCGGATTACCTGTTGAAAAAATTCAAGTTGAAGCTGGTTGCTTCAGGTATTCTACTATGTGCTTTGGTACTGAGTAATGCGTACAAGAATGATAACATGTATGACATCATTGCGCCCCCCACATTCAAGCCTTTTGAGCAATTCGAGGAAATTGTGGAGGCCAACTACGCCATATACTCTGAGCCAGTCTATATCGAGACACGGGAAAGCTGTGTTGTGAGCTCCCGCGCCTATTTGAACTGTATCAAAAGCGGGCTGTGGGAAGACAATCATCTAATTTATCCGAAGGGAGGTGAACATTGGTTTCAAGCTAGATCAGGATTATACGACTACGCTGAAAGGATCTTATTATCTACGTCCCCTGCTCTGCTCGGCCAACAACAGCTGCCTACTCGAGTTGAATATATTTACAACAAGTCAGTTTTGTGGATAAGCCCATTTTTGGACGAGGCTCGGCGTCAAATCTACGGCGCTAAAATAGATGGGATAAGGCGGAGAGATGACTCGATACATGTTGCAAGAGGGGTTACTAGTTTGTCCATTAAATTCTTGGAGGAATGCAACAAAACCGCTTTTCTGGTTAACCATACTCGTCTACTAGAAATGGAGGAAATGGTAGGACGCCTTGACTTGAAAAGAGTTTCCGTTGGAAAGGAAATTTTGATGGAATTTAAGAAAGCTATTTACTTTGGTGGATGGGTGCCAACATTTATTTTCAAGCGGATGCGAGGGGCTCAAAGTTCAGGTGTACTTGAGTGGTGGAATGATATTGTGGCTGTACATGTTGTCAAGTTACGGGTGAGCTCACGCAAGTACTTGGAAACACAGGGATACTTTGAAGGGGCTGAAAAAGGGAATTCCCGCCGGGGGGATGGAATGTCAAGAAATCTTTTCAATGTCATGTCTGTACTCGTTGTGGGCTGTGCATTTGCTTTGATTGTGGGCTTGTTGGAAATTGTTGGGACTAAAAGAATTGCTTGCATTTTTAAACTGGTTAGCAGTTTTCTTGTCAAGGCTACACATTGTGTAAAAGATTGGATTAGGGAAAATATTAATTTTATTTTAATCATTTTATCTATTTTTACAGTTTATGGAATATACCAGAAATTTGGATTAATTACAAATTTAAATTAAAAAATAATTAATACGCTTTTAAATGATAACTGTTTTAATAATAATAATAATAATTTGTATTGGGAACAAATTTACTACGAGTCTAAAAATATTTACCAAATGATAAAACATTTAACTTTGCAATCTACCTCAATAAAATCACACACATGTTATGGGCCTCAAGCTCATTTATTTATGGAGAGCCGTGTATTTAAGGTCAATCTCCGGATATTAATTACAAAAAAAATAATGAAAGCGTTTTGACAATACTGAGTTGCATATAATAATATATTATGCAACAACTGCAGTTTTGGAGCACCTACCTATCACTTTATTACATGAAGTGGGGTTCACAATGTTACACTCCAGTTACCAGAGTTTAATTTTGTGCTGTGTGTTACATATACATAAATGGGTGATTAAATCAGCAGACATAAAGGCTGATAATATTGAATTAATTAATTAATAAAAAATATAAGCTGATAAAGCATGGAATATAAATTTCAGAGTGCACTGTATGGCTGGTTCCTATACCTGTCAGCCCAAACATGTGCCATTCAATGGAAATGCAATGCACTATTTATGACTTATGACCTTGCTTTAAGTAAAGCTGGTGATGAAGAGTCCATGTTTTGATGGCACTTATTTTTGGTTGCCTCCAAAATAAATTTTTTTAAAATGAAACATCACAGCAACAGGAATAATCATCATCATTGCTTATAATCATTCATCATGACTGATTGGTTGAATTAAAATGGGAGCTCTCATTCAAAAAACCGTACTTTTAATTTTCTCGCTACTTTTACATTTCATCTTGTTTAATATTATAATTATTAGTGCACAACAACGACAACAACAACAGCAACAAGAAAATGGGGATTTGAACAGAAATCCGTACAGACGCCGCAAGATTCTGGACAGCCGTGGAAATTATCAGTTGAAATGGCTGATAGACTGGGAGCAAGAAATGGTATTTTTCAATGTGTCAGTTGAAACTCGAGGCTATGTGGTATTTGGGCTAGCCCGGAATAAAACAATGAGGGGTACTGATGTCGTGATTGGGGGGATGTACTCAAACGGAACTTCCTACTTTAGCGATGATCGACATGGCATTGGATACGAGCAAACAGTTTTGGATCCTCATAATTGGGTGCTCCACGCCGCCAGCGAAAGTCAAACCCACATTTTTCTCAGTTTGTCCAGACCCGTTGACACTTGTGACTCCAGAAGGGATGTTCCCATTGGGGACGACGTCCTCTTATTACTGTGGGGGCTTACGGGAAAGAGGATAATCCAGCTCCGGAGTATTTTGAAACGGAAGGATATTTTCCGGCTTATCTGAGGGATCCGGATTTGACACCCAAAAGTGTACATGATGCAATTCGAAATGGTAAGCTGCCTGGAAAAGGATATGCCAGTGGACAGGTCAATGGAGCAGATGTGTGGTCTGTTCGGCAAGATTTTATGATCCCGACAAAACGTACTACTTATTGGTGCAGTGTTGAAAAATTTAGTCCACCCACGCAAGAAAAGAGGCACATGATTGGGGTAAGTTGAGATCATTTATTTATTTTTTTGTTTGGGTAAACATATTTTTTTGTGTGATTTATCTCTGGAATTGTTACAGTACAACGTTTGGATCAATCAAGAAGCGTTACAAAACATGTATCACATGTTTCTCATTCGTTGTGCTCCTCCAAATGGGCTAAACGCCTCCAAACTTTAAGAGCCCTTTGTCGACAAAGGGGGTCAAGAATGTTACGACTTTCGTCGCGTGGAAACCTTCGGTCCCATCCCAACCCAATATTGTGCCGCAGTAAAAATTGGGTTTGCCATTGGAGGCAATCCCTCCTTCTTAACCGGCTGACAATTTCTGATAGCTCATATGTCAACTGGGATGTGGAGCTGAGGGCTCAGTTGAGACGACATCATGTTGCTTATCCCCAGGTATAGATTTGTCCAAGTTTAAAAAATGCTACAAATAAGTGCATTTTCGGTGGGGTCAAAACTCCTCCCAAGCATGTGGCGTTCCCGGTTAAAGCGAAAGTGTATGAGCCTCCACAGAAATGCCCTTTAAATGATAAGGCGGCTGATGATGGGAATGATAACCAAATATAATAATAATAATTTGGCATTTTTTAAAATAAAACAAAACAATTTACTTAAGTATTATCCATTATCACGCGTTGTTTTGGCAACCAACCTATTATTAAATTATAATCCGTACACCCACGTAGCCTCAATATATTGCACAAAATTTTTGATTTAATCATAAATATAACCCATCCACATAACATAATTATTTGACTAAGGTATCTTTTTTATTATAACAGTTACCAGCAGCGTGTTTTATCAGGATGTGATCAGATTTAGTATTTTTGCATTATTGTCGGTCAGTCCAACTTGCAGCAGCAGCAAGACAGGTGTGCAAGGAAGCATGAGCAAACTGCATAAAACTATATGTTATTATTTTGTGGACCAAACAAGGCGTATCATTTCTTCCTGCAGCAGTAGGAGTAGGAGCAGCAGCTTTAAAGAACAACAAACTTTTGACATTTAGGTAATTGCATTGAAGGTGGTATTCCACTTCCTTCCAATTTGCTACAATAACACGCGTACGACTGCATTACATGCATACATCTATACAGATAATATTAGTAAAGTGGAACGATTAAACAAATATAATATGCATGCATACATATTATTATATCATTTTTTTATTGGCATAAGGTATCATTAACCTCGCCAGAAATGCTCGTCGTAATTATGTGAATAATACTTAAATGTGGATTTACTAAAAAAAATTAGTAATAACAAGTTGCTAAAACGGAATAATTAATCTGTAAAAAAATACCAAAATTATTATTTAAAACGTTTCGCACCAAATTGGTTTTTCAGATGAATAGTTGGTGTGTCGGACTCTCGCTAAAAACGGACAGACATGCGGAAAGAAAGATTTTCTAGCGCATCATAATATGCTTTACATTTCTGCATCTAGCAAAAAAACGACTCTTGTGTTTTTTAACACAATTTTTTCCACTAATAATGCCATCTATAATGCAGATCTTTATTATATTTTAATTATTGGCTATTTTGCCAACATTTTTAGGAAAAAGGGCTTCAGTGCTGACCTAGTCGTTTGACTGCAAAGTCTTCCTTAAAAAATGGAGGCGTTTATTTACAAAAACAAGTCTCCAACACGGATCTCATTACTCACACTTTTAGTAACTTTTAATTTATTTCACATTACTACAAGTTTTCAGGAGCCAAAAGGAAATGTTGGAAATTTAGAGACAAATCCATATTGGCACCGGGAGATCCTTGACACAAGGGGAAGATATCAATTGGAATGGCTAGTGGACTGGGAACAGGAGAGGGTACTCTTCAATGTGAGGGTTGCCACCCGGGGCTGGGTCGGTTTCGGACTGGCCCGAACTTCAAAAATGAGGGGAGCCGACATTGTGATTGGTGGAGTGACTCCAAATGGATTATCTTACTTTAGTGATCGGCATGCCATTGCAACGGAGCAACCTGTTTTGGACAAGAGTCAGGATTGGGTGCTTCACTCTGCCACGGAGAGCAAGTCACACACGAGCCTCAGCTTTTCCAGACCATTTGACACTTGTGACTCGGACGACATTCCAATAAATGACGACGCCGTCTATTTATTGTGGGCATACGGGGAAAGAGATAACGAGACTGAGTATCATTTTGAGAATCGGGGTAGTTTTTTGACATATCTGAGGGATCCCGACCTCACGCCAAGAAGTGTGCACGAAGCAAACAGGAATGCAAAACTAAATGGAGGTGAATATGTTAGTGCTCGGGTGATGGGGGCACAGATTTGGAGTGTACGGGAACAGTTTACAATCCCAGCAAAGAGGACAACATATTGGTGTACTGTTAAAAAGTTTAGTCGTCCACTGACGACCACGGGAGGAAAGAGACATATAATTGGGGTAAGTTGAGAAAAAGTTGTTGAAATTATTTTTTATTTACAATTTAAGGCATGAATTACTGATCGAATTATAATTCCATTCCAGTATAACGTTTGGATAAACCCTACAGCCTTACAAAACATGCACCACATGCTTTTCTACAGATGTATTCCCCCAGGGGGGATGGACCCCACCACAGTTTATGAACGCTTTGTAGAAACGCCTGGTCAGGAATGCCTTAACCTTGGTGCACCCCAAGGGCCCATCCCTACTCAATTTTGTACCTTGTTAAAACTCGGTCACGCTATTGGAGGAATCCCAGAATTTCTGCCCCAGCATGTGGGTATCCCAATAGGGGACTCCAATCAGGATGAATACTATCTTTTGCAGACGCACTACGACAATCCCAACTTTGTGGCGGGAACAATTAACTCGTCAATCCAGATGGATTTGTATTACACAGATAATTTGCGAAAGAATGATGGGACCGTTTTAAGTTTGGGTCATCATATACCCGGTTCTCCATCCCTTTTGGTACCACCTGGTCAGCTAGATCACAAGATTTATGGGCATTGTAGCCCAGCTTGTACAAGGAAAATGCTGCCTCCAGAGGGCATCAACTTTATTGGGGGACTGCTGCATACACACTTAGTGGGAGCGAGAATAAGGGTGGCCCATTTTAGAAATGGAAGGGAGTTACCATGGATTTTTAATGATGATAATTATAAATTTAACTTTCAACCGGGTCGGCTGTTGAGGGAGGATGTGACCGTGTTACCGGGAGATCAAGTCACTGTCCGTAAGTTTTAACATGCTTTGGAATTTATGTGACCTTGATTATTATTTTATTCCATATCTTCTCGGCTCCTTGCAGAATGCTACTATGATACGACTCACAGAAACAGGACCACAATTGGAGGGTATGGCACGGACCAAGAGATGTGTAAAACGTTCCTCCTCTACTACAGCCCATTAGCTGACTATCCCATTTGCCGGAGCGAAATTCGGTCAATGGACTACGTGATGCGCTACTTGGCTGGAACGACAAATGCCACTTGGTCAAATGAGCGATTGGAGTATGTGGCCACATCACCCAGTAATCTTGCTGGAATGACGTTAACAGAAATCTCGGACAGTTCTAATGTAAATTGGGATATTGCGCTAAGGGATCAGTTGAGAAGGGATCACATTGTTCATCCTCAGTTGGATGTGTGTCCAAATATAAGGGAAACGGCAATGGGGATCACAGCTCCACCAGGATTTGTTAGTTATCCTGTTCAAGCGCTGGTGTATGAGCCCCCACAGAGATGTGCTTTAACTGGATAAAAAAAAATCAGATCATCATTGCGCAGAAGATAATTATTGCATGATCATTCGACAAAGCCATATTATCAAGAGTTGTATTTTTCATTTGTAAATCCTTTAGTCTGTGAACATTTCTATGTCTAGTCACGTTTGTTAGAATATTAAAACTCATTTTATGTTTTCTTAGTTTTCTATTTATTTACATCAACTTACAAGTTTGTATTGTGTGTATTATTATTTAAAAAAATAATAATAGGTGCTTAAAATGGAAAATTATGTGTGACATGTAATGAAAGTGTTTTAATTAAAATCTTTGGCCCCCCTGCCACAATTACTAACGACATTTAAAAATAAAACTGCTGTTCATCTTCATCAAAATTACAAAATTATTGTTTACTCACAGCTAGCAGACTTTTGGTATGTAATTAGATGCACAAAATGTTTTCATAAAGAATTCAAATGAGTCTCACTTTGACAAGTTTGTGTTTCATTAAATTGAACAAATAATTAAAATGGGTAAATATATTATTATATAACAAATTGATAAATTTGTGTTTGTGTGTGTGTATTTATGTTGTTTTAATTTTCAATTTTATCTCATAAAAAAATACAAGGTCAGCAATATAAAGAAAAGTAGCAATATATATTTTTTATTTAAAAGATTAGATCAAGTAAAAATGTATTTTTAACCAGGAAAAGGGTGACGATTCTTCGTCGTTCGTTCGTTACTACTTGTTATACACACATGCATTGAACTACAAGTTGAACCTTTGCAAAACGTATAATTTAAAAAACAATTTTTTTAAAAGTACACTCATGTTTCTATGTTTTCGAGGAATCTTGTTCGGGAAAAAATCTTTAAAAAAGGTTTATTATGGGAATGTAACATGTAAAACATGTACGAATAAACGTGTATGTGTGTAATTGAGTGTATTGATTGACACAGAATGAATCTCATTATTTTATTATAAAATACATTGATCATCATTATCATTTTCATACCTGCGTTTTTCGTCAGAGCTCATCTAGTTCTCGACCCACATATACATTTATGCGACCACACGTACGCTGTACATGTCATACACATCATCACAATTTTTAACAAATTTAGATTTTTTAGCCCAAGGTGTTGTGCAATTTATAACAATTTTCAGAATGATGTACGGGTATTCATTCATTCATTCATTCATTCATTCATTCAAAAAGATTGGATGCACTGGAAACGGGAGAGATCATGATGCATTTTTGACAATACTTTTGTGGATTTTTTTTGTGATGATAACATTTTTTTATTAAACCAATTATTCCTAGCAACAGATCACTGATCATGATCTCAATTAATTTACTAAATTTTACTGCATTTTTTTCTTTTCATTTGGTATAAAAAGGTTCAAACTCACCAGACTTGCTCAACAGTTTTGACCGACAAGAGGAAAGAAAGGATTTCAAGTTATAATTTATAATTTAAAAGTTTAAAAAAATATATTTAAATGAAGGCATATCTTTTTTTCGGGCTAGTGTCAGTAGCATTTGCTTACCCTCAGCCTGTAAGCCCACCCTATGAAGAACCACAACCACCACCACCACAACTACCACCACCAGAACAAAATGGTATGTACTTTTTTTATACAAAAATACGTAAACGTTAGTAATTCTTGAAGTATTTGTTAACAACTAATTAAATGAATAACTTTATTGACAGTTAGAGGACCAGCGCCGCCGCCGCCACCACCTTTAACCTTGATTGCAACAATAGATGGCAAGTCAATCTATGCGGATATCAGTGTACCACGAGTAAGTGTGTAATATTTTACATATACTTTATTTTATTTAAATTACCAATTAAAAAAATATAATTATTTTTAGACATGGTTAGAAGCTTCTGCATTTTGCGCAAGCCTCGGATTGCAGTTAGCCTGCATTACCTCACCAGCTCAATATGCTGCTTTGAATGCTGCTATGGCAACACCAGATCTGTTGGCGGGCCTATGTAAAAATCTGCTCGTTTTCAAAGTTATTTCCTTTTGAATTAGGATATATTTTTAAATCATCACTCGCGTTTTTTTAAAATAGATTACTGGCTGTCAGGACGGGACGCTCACCTGCCACGGGAATTTAGCTGGGACGACACGGGCTTGGAAATTTCCGCATCAATTTTCCCCTTTCAACAAATCCTCATGGATTTTGGTGCTTGCCTCTATTTGTACGCGTTTGAAAATGCTGCTGCATTTGTGGCATTTGGAACTTGCACTACCATGGCAAGGGGAACGCTATGCGAAAGTCCACCAACACCACCAAGTCCATAAGCCTAAATTTTAACAAGATGATAATACTTTATGATTGGATTTTTAAAATGTTAATATTTTTTTAAGTACACTATTATTCCCGTGACCGAGGAATAGGTGAATGGTCGATGACGATATATTGTTATAAGCATTGTTAAATGAAAACAGCATATTTTCATAATTTATAAATATCCAAAAAATAAAACAGAAATGTTTTAGAAATGTTGCTTAAGGTAAATAATAATATATGATTCCAACTTATTGTTATTTCCAAACATTTTGTAATATTTTTTGGGTAACTATTTCAAGTGTGTTGCTGGCAAAGCAAGAAGAATAAATTATTACTTAAAAATGCTGATGCAGAAATGTAAAAACAGCTACCAACATACCACCCGAAAGGTTGACATGAGCTCAGATGCTATAAAAAGATATGTATACCTGAATATAGATTTTACGTTCCATTTTTTTTTTTTAAATATTAATATTTACATGATTTCCCCATAGTTACTTTGTGCATGCAAGCATATCATTTTGGTGGAACAATATTTTTACATCAGTTTTAATTTATATAGGATGTATCTCCGTACAATTTAGTACATGAAATCGAGAGAGATAATTTTTGCAAGGAGCGAGGAAATGATTTTTTTTCAATTCGTTTGTATCAAGTTGATACTATCAATATCAATTTGCTTTGACCCAGACAGAATGACTGTCGGATATAACCATATTTGGAATGAATATCAAACAAATTCATGTTATCAGTAAGGAAGTTTGAAATGTATAATTAATTACATGGATGAAATTTACTTGTTATTGCGTCAAATTTTGTATTGAATCTCGTTAGGTAATGGTTTTCACCTTATCCGTTTATTTTAATAATAATAATTAATAAACGTTCACTTGATTCGAGCAATAAAAAATAAATTTTCCCCACTTTTGTGTTTGTTTTCGCGTCCCATGTCCAACTTTTAAACCATATAAATTGATAAAAGTGTCCAAACTGGAAATGTAAATACACAGAGCCAACGAACAAAATTATATTGTCAATTTACACCAGTGGTCCATAAACATGAAACATGATTGTCGGAAATAACCATGTTAAGTTTTGTACGTGTTTGTGTGTATTCAAAGGTGAACAATTGTTTGTTATCATTATTGATGAAGTCTGGACAAGTGTTATCATGGTTACCTTGATGAACAATGCACAAGCGTAATTAGTAATTACCTATATTTCAAAGTGACCCATGTACGCTAATAACGTTACAGATTCTTGTATATAAAGTGGGCCAACTGCCATACACTTTACCAGTCCCATGTTTTGTTCTGTGGAAGTGTGTCCTTTCAGAACTTCCCGAAAAATAAATAAAAGTCTCGATTACCCCCATTTCTGTGTTTTGAAATGAGTCGGTTAGTTATAATCATCGCGTTTGTAGGCTTAGTTGGCTTTGCATGTTCGCAACGTTGTCAGGAGGATGAGGTAATGTAATATTGACATGCCAAATTTATTAAAATTACTTATCATCTTTGATTTTCATACATTTTAATTTTTATGCATTAATTTGTAGTTTGAATGTGCAGACGGGTCAGAATGTATTCGGGCCAGTTGGATATGTGATGGCTATAGAGATTGTTCAGATGGGAGTGATGAGCCTCCAACCTTGAACCCCGACCTATGTCCAGCATGCAGTCCCATTCAATTTAGATGCGACAATGGGAAATGCATAATTGGAAGGCAATTTGCACACTTGTTTGCACTTCAAAATGCATATATTATACAATTGAGTTTTTGTTAAATTTTGGCTCTTTCCTTTTGCAGATATGTATGCGACGGGGATAATGACTGTACGATTTCGTAATTAGTTTTGAGATTAAGAGCTTTAATTTATAATTTGAACCATACACACACTTAAAAGTTCAGGTTTTTAAGAAAACGGGTTTATTATATAGGCGAAGATGGGAGTGACGAGCCTCCAGCAGACAATCCTGACCAGTGCCCTCCATGTCCGGAAGGTATGTTTACCTGCACTGATGGAGGGTGCGTTCCACTTGATTATATGTGTGATGGGGATAGAGACTGTTCAGATGGAAGTGATGAGGCTGATAACCCAGATGACTGCCCAGCTTGTAACGCTCAAGAGTTTCGATGTTCTAACGGAAGGTGCATAGCACGGACGAATGTTTGTAATGGCGAGGATGATTGTCGCGATATGAGTGATGAACCAGAGGATCCTGAGCAATGTCTAGCTTGTCAATCAACAGAGTTCAGGTGTCAAAGTGGGCGATGTCTCCCGGACACCATGGTTTGCGATGGTAATGTCTACATATTTATAATTACTTATTCCTTATAATATTTTCACTTTCTAATTGAGTGGAAATTTGGGCTTGCAGGCAGAAATGACTGTAAAGATGGTACGGATGAAAAACAAGATTGTCCCCCATGTCCAAGTGGACAGGTAAGAGTTAACATGGAATCATTTTAAAAACTAGCAATAACATATCTGGTTGAATACAAAATGAATGAATAATTTTATGTTACCTTGTTTCCAGTTTGAATGTAAAATCGGGGGCTGTATAGAAAATTCACAAAAATGCAACAGTATTGAAAAAATAATTTATTATCATTGTATATTTTTCATTAGTTATTAATTAATTAATGTACCATGTATAAAATTAACACATTTGTCATTTTTCAGAGCGAAACGACTGTTATGACTGGAGTGACGAGAATGAAGAAAATTGTCCTTGTGCTGATGACGAGAATCGATGCAATGCTCTCACCGTACCACCAGGAGAATGGCAGGCGCCTGGTGAATGTAAGTTTTTTTTATGAGCTCGTATGAAATTTATTATAAAAAAAATTATAACACAACTAATGAATAATTTTGTTTTGCTACTAACTTTCAATTTCTTAATTTTCCTCAGGCATTCCATCAGAGTTTTGGTGTGATGAATATGGAATTTGGGACTGTCCCGACGGTTCTGATCAAGCTAATTGCACCACAGCAACAATTAACCATGTGAGCATAAAGCATGGCAAAGCCCTACGTCGAGCTCACAAAAAGTTGGATATTAAGAAACCCAAAGGCATGAGAAGACCTCTGAAGCCAATGCAAAAATCCAGAAAACCAGCATACAATCCAAAAAGTTGGCATAAGCTCAGAAGTAAAATGGGCAAGAAGCATTAAAAATGTTTATACTGTTTGATCCATCCATATTATGTTGAAGATATTAATTAAATGAATTCGAATAAAATAAATATATGCTAAATCTTGAACATGTCAGCAGTGCAAACTGTAAAAAAATTCTAAACCTTAAGGTTTCATCCCTACTGTCACCACAATCGTCGTTTTATTCAAAAGGAGTGTTAGGCTGCATTTTTTCGGTTGTCATAATATCTTGTTTGTTCATCACTACCACTCCATTGATTAGTTATTATAATTAGTTTACTTAATAAAATTGATAGCATTTATTATTATTTTTAATATTATTTAAAATGCCAGCAAGGTAATATGCTGTGTTTGTTGTATTATCGTAAAATAAATATGTTAAGATCAGTTGTAGTCCATGAACCATCATGACCAGTTCAAACAAAATTGTTTACGGTATCCTGCATATTTACATACCAAAAATATTATATTTTACGACAAACGGCTAAGATTTTTGTTTTGTGATTTTGCTTACAAAAATAAAAATAAATTGTTTCTCAACACCACCAACTAATTATATTGAGGTGAGGATATGGATATACAAAAAATAATTTAATTAGTGATTGACCCTGTTCGTTTTGCATCATTGATTTTGCATCTGCTACTGATAGATCTCAATTGTGTTTTACTTGAATGAATCTGAAGAATCAATTCATTATAAAGATGCTAACACATATTTTTTTTACAAATTAGCAAGTGCAACAAGACAAACTCAACTGCAGTTCTTATATTTATGATCAAGAAAACTTTTGTATTTAATCTTGATGCCTCGTGATTTGTATTTTTGAAGGCTTATGAATCCATGGGTTTATTTGATTGCGTTGGTGATAATTGCATTCTAAATAATAATGATAAAATGATAATGCAAATACCGTATTTTCTCTAAATATAACAGCTGCTTAAATATCTAATGTAAAATGTGATCCCTATATTCTACTTATGTTAAACTAAATGGGACTGCATTTATTGAAGCACTGTTACAAAAAATTCTACCTTCTTCTTTTAAGGAAAACGGTAATTTACAAATTGATATTTATTTGATGCAAAATTTTAAATGCACATATATATATTTTTTTAACTTTGCAATTCAGAAACGTTTAGCAATAATTTGAAATTTAAATGTTAGCATGTTATACCATAAATTGTTTATCCATATTCTACGCAGCATCTGACTTAGTGTACTTGCTAAAGAGTTTTCACAATTATTTTTCATTACAAATTTGCTTAAAATAAAGGATTCTGTCCATCTCTCTTTTGTGCATACATACCTGCGAGCTAAGTCTGCAGTCGGAAGGATATCCTTTATTTTGCAATCTGTCGATAAAAACCCTTCAAACATTCAAATTAGTTTCATTCACTAAATATTTGGTAAACTCCAAACCCTTGCTCATGAGTTTCCAGTTTTCAGTTGTCCAGCTAAAGTAATCCCCCAGCAGACAGATTCGACCTAGTGCCGGAATTGTTGTGTGATCTTTAGTTAATTGGGAGAGGATATTCCGCTCCATATTTTCACTGTACTGGAGAGGGTAGAGGCACGTGTTGCTCATGCATGCTCACAACTAGCCTTTCATTTCTGGTGTCAATGGGCAGGGTGGCACTACATCAGAGATGTCTTTGGGGATGTGTTGTTCGGAGAAAGCCATACAAAATGTTGACCAGTTTCTATGGAAATGTTGAGAGGGATCCACCACACTTGTGACAACTCAGGCTCCCGTACAATCTCCTGATAGATTGAGACACAAGTGGAGCCACTTTAACATGAACCGGACGGAAGTTTGGGCATAATCGTTTGCCATCTTTATTTCCAATTGAAGGAAATAAAAGGAATTTAGCATTTTTTTACGTTATACCTTACAAAAAAAACATATTTTTAGACCAACAATTCAGGTGGGTTCACTGGTTTCTGCAACTTAAAAAACCATTCTATTGTTTGGCAATAGTGTTGCAGTTAATCTGGAAAGGCAACCTATGAAAAGCGGCCCAAATGATTTTTTTAGGATGAGGATGGGCAAAAAAAAAAAATTACAGATTGATTGATTGATTGACTGTTTTTTGTTTTGCATGAATGAGTGGTTGTAACAAAGCAAAGATTAAAAAATTTTACTTGCTGTACTTTCTGTCTGAGATATATAAAAAAAATATGCAAGGCAGGATTCCAAGCCAACTGGAACGTAGTTAAACCATTATTTTTGTCGGCATTTTAACTTAAATGCTCATTGTAAAAAAAGCTCTTTGACTGCCAAGTTTTCTTCAAAATGGGGGCTCTTCATTTTTATATTTCTCCATCAATCACCACAGTACTACCATTTTTATATTTTGTGTGTTTTCACAGTGCTCATTCACAACAAAATAATGGGAATATAAATACAAATCCTTATTGGCACCGAGAGCTTCTAGACACAAATGGAGCATTTCAATTAGAATGGCTGGTCGACTGGGAGCAAGAAAGGGTACTCTTCAATGTGACGGTTGCCACCAGAGGATGGGTCGGGTTTGGACTGGCGAGAAATTCAAAAATGGAAGGTGCTGACATTGTGATTGGTGGAATGAGCTCAAATGGAAGGTCCTACTTTAGTGATCGACATGCCATTGGAAACCAGCAACCAATTTTGGACGAGAGTCAGGATTGGGTGCTCCATTCGGCATGGGAAAACAGGACGCATACGTTTCTCAGTGTTTCCAGACCATTTGACACTTGTGATATGGGTGATATTCCAATAAATGATGACGCCCTGTATTTATTGTGGGCTTACGGGGAAAGGGATGATGAAGCGGGGAAATATCATTTTGAGAACCGAGGGAGTTCAATAGTCTATCTAAGAGACCCTGATTATACACCCAGGAGCGTGCATGAAGCTAATCAAAAGGCGAGGGTAACCGGTGCTCTCGTCAGCGCGAAAGTGAATGACGCCCAAATTTGGACGATAAATGAAAATTTTATAATTCCAGCAAAGCGTACAATTTATTGGTGCAACATTAAAAAGTTTAGTCCACCCATGCCAGGAAAAAAACATATAATCGGGGTAAGCCGAGAAATATTTTTTTTGTACCTAATAACCTTTTATTACGATTTCCTCAATATTTGCAGTACAACATTTGGATAAACCCCGACGCTCTACAAAACATGCACCACATGTTTTTATTCCGTTGCGCCTCTCCGACCGTTTCCACACTCTTCGAACCTTTAGTTGAGTTTCCAGGCCAGGAATGTTACGGGGCTTCTCGTGTTGAGCAACTGGGTCCCATACTCACCCCACTTTGTACAGAAGTAATACTGGGACACGCGATTGGGGGCAAACCGTCATTCTTTCCAGAACACTTTGGGGTACCCATAGGGGAAACAGGTGCAGATGAGTATTACCTTTTGCAGGTACACTACGACAACCAAGATTTCATGCATGGAACCATAAATTTAACCATGAAATGGGATATTTATTATACGCAAACATTGCGAGAGAATGACGCAGCTTCGATGAGCATAGGCCACTCTGTACCTGGGTCCCCTTCGATTCTCCTACCACCCGGGCAACAGGATCATAAAACGTATGGTCATTGTAGCCCCACTTGCACGCAAAGGATGCTGCCTGCCGAGGGGATAAAGATCACAACAGTACTCTTGCACTCCCACTTGGCAGGGCGAAGAGTAAAAGTTCGGCACTTCAGGAATGGGAGGGAGTTGCCATGGATATTGAATGATGACAACTACAAGTTTCATTTCCAACCTTATCGAATGTTGAGGGATGACTTGGTTGTGCTCCCTGGGGATCAGGTTACCGTCCGTAAGTTCTCAGAGCATGAAAAAACCATTGAGTTTAAAGAAGCAGGTATAAGTAATCAGATGGCTAATCATAAAGTGATAATTTTTGTAGAATGTTATTATGACACAATGACAAGGAATAAAAGCACAGTTGCAGGTTTTGGCACAGATCAAGAAATGTGTCAAATATTTATCGGCTACTATAGCCCATTAGTCGACTATCCTCTTTGCCGTAGTGGAATCCGCTCAAGGGAATACATGATGGATTATCTTGCTGGAACATCAAATGTCACCTGGTCTTATGACAGTTTGGAATATGTGGCCGCAGCACCACCACATCTTGCTGGCATGACATTATCACAAATTTCCGATAGTCAATATGTCAATTGGAATGTGGAGCAAAGAAATCGGTTACGACGGGATCACATTGTACATCCTCAAGTGGAAGAGTGTCCAAATGTACGGGCCCTTGCGTTGGGGCAAGTTGAGACTCCTCCAGAGCTTGTAACCTTTCCTGTTGAAGCGAGAGAATATGAGCCGCCGCAAAGATGCACTTTAAATGGAATTTAAAAATTAGTATAAAATGTAGCATAAAAAAATTATGACTAAATTGTCACGAATAAAGGAAAAAAAGTAAGAGCAAAAAAATATACACCGAACATCTATATGGTGTGGGGGAGTGGTAAAAAAACACATGTAATCTAGTTAACTAAATGTCAACAACATTCATTAAAATGATTATTTAATGCTTGCAAAAAAATTTAATTGTAAGGTTTGACCATTAACCTTTAATTTTTCAGCTTGCTGGATATTTGAACGCGCTACTGGGATCTCACAGTTGATGCTTTAATGATGTGTGCATTTTATGCAAAATGCAATGCTGTTGAATGAAAGGGAAAAAAGATTAAATTAAATGTTTATTTGCAACCACCATCATCATCATCACAAGCATTCCGCACTTGACTCGCAACATTTACAAATACTTTATCATGAGCATTACGTTTTTTATCTCGTCATAGTTTTTTCTGTTCAAATTCTTGTAATTGGCTTTTTTTATCAATAAAAAACCTGGTTTGCATAGATAAGCATTCAGTCAACAAATTTTCTGATAAACTGTGAAATGAATCGATTGAAATAAAATGGTATTCATTTCGGGGCTCCAGTGAACCAAATTGTGTGAACATATTGAATAATTGAAATGAATAAGTTGGCTTACTAAAAATATTAAATACAGTTTAGTTGAAAAATTAATAACAAAATTAATTATGGCAACGATTGAAGTGAAAAATAAAAATATTCTGGTGACCGGTGGAGCAAACGGAATTGGACGTCAGTTGGTCCGGTCCTTATCCCCATGGAACACTGTCTACGTGGTGGACAGAGACCAGGAAAAGTTGAACGAGTTGAAAGCAGAATGTCCCGGGATTGTGCCGCTATGTTGCGACCTAAGTGATTGGGATGAGACGAGGCGTGTATTGGAGCAGGGATTACCTCAAGTGGTGCACGGCTGTGTTAACAATGCCGGGATTGGGGCGGAAGGTGGATTTCTTGCTTGCACAGAAAATGCTATGGACAGGTATGCCATTATTATTATTAACAGCACATTATTTAAAACATTTTTTTAATTTAATTAATTTAATAACTAAATAAATATGTGTTGTTTTTAATAAAAAAAAGAGTACTTGCGGTGAACACACGTGCCATTGTAAATGTATCTCAAGTGGTTGCCAAGCGAATCATTGATTTTAACGATAAACAAACGGATGATAAAAGTAAGGTGATGGGAGCCATCGTGCATGTGAGCTCCCTCGCAGCCAGATTCCCAACTAGAGTAAGCATTGCTTACAACATTAGCAAAGCGGCTGTGGACATGCTGACCAAATGCATGGCATTGGAATTGGGTAAGTTCAGAAATATTTTTTTCTGCTCATTTCAAATTATCCAAATAAAACCTTTAAATTTATTACCAGGTCCACAAAACATCCGCGTCAACTCTGTAAACCCCAATATCGTTCTGGGAACTGACTTAGCCCGCGAGTGGGTTGGAGTTGCTGGGGGACAATTGAAGGACAAGCTAATTGGGCGAACTCCACTTCAAAAAGTTGTTGATGTTCAGCATGTGGTCAACACTATCATCTTCCTGTTAGCTTCTGACCAAGTGGGAATGATTCATGGGGAAAGTATTTTGGTGGATGGAGGATTTTCTGTCATGTAAATTAAATATGTAAAAAAATGATTACATAAATTGAATTAAAAAACGAATCGAGTACATAAAAAAATATAATAATAACACTTTGGTTCACAATTACAATGTCTGCTGGAAATATTTTTTTTTTAAACATTATTTTGAATTTTTTTGGGCCATTTGAATAATTTGCCCACTCTGCTGTCATATGAGAACTACAAACGATCACTGAATCTCCGAACTTTTTTCCATGCCAGCAGGTTAGTTTAATTTTAGACCCTCTCAGGTTCCATTGTTGGAGCCGCTTTATTTGCTTGATTGCTAAATAAACAAAAGGCTTGTTGTGGTTTCCTAAATATCGTGAGATCTCTTATTACCCCGGCAACTTGATCATGATGGATCATGTTTTTTCAAGTGCCTTCAAGTAGGTGTTCTGGGATGGATGTTTTAAATTAGGATTATCTGATCCTTGTATTTAATCTAAATATAAATATAATGTAAAAAATGTAAACTGGTTCAAAACATGCCGCCCAATTTAGACATTTCCGTGAACCAAAAAACTAAGCACAATAACTGAATTTGGTGTGAGTTCACAGGGTACTAATTTACCAGCAGACAGTGCAGTGGCGTCTCCTATCATAATCCCATCTTGTATGATGCTGGCCGTATCAAAACAAAAAATGATTACAATTGGTTATTTGCACATTTACTTATAATGATTTAAACCTAATTGATTTTTTTGATTTTGTGTGATTGAGATTATATGACTAGCCCAATTATCTTGATTTTTTTTAGATCTCTACATAAAATATTATTGTTTCAATTTGAACACGTTTTATTATTATTCTTTAGTCAATTGGGAATAACATAAAAATATTTGTGGTATTATATCCTTTACGTATTCTTCAATGGACAGGTAGGTACAAACAACTGAACACTCCAAGCAAACCTTCATAAATTCATAATTACATTTCCAAATAAATAAGCGAATCTTCATTCATTTATTTACATGAAGATTTAACATTTCCAAAAAAAAAATAGTCATGAAAATAAGTTAAATATCTGAACGTACACGATGCACATAATAATATAATTTGTAGAGAGAGATTAATTGATTGATATTGGATGATGGGTGTAGCCTTAGTTGCTCAATTGGTTACCCAAAAAAACTGAACCAAGTAAACTAGATCGAAAGCAATTTATCAATATTTATATTATTAATTATAAAGCTCCGCATGACTTGAAGCAACTTTGTATCTTATCTTTTGTACTGCATCAGCAAAAAGCTCAATATGGTGCATGGGCGTGTAGCAGGTGTACTAAAGCGTCATAATTCATGCTAATTTATTTAATTTACTTTATTAAAGATTAAAGTGCACGTTTCCTGTTCACTGTTGATAAACATCAAATAAATAAATGGCTAAGAAAACATAATTGAATGCAGTTCAATCAATTCACTTTTTAAATCAAAATGCAATTCCAACATTTAATTTAAATTGATAGCAAAAGCGCACAATGAACTGAAATAAATTTAAGGTTTGGAGCATTTTTTAATTACTAATTTTTTTATTTGGATTTTACGGTACTTGACCTTCCATCTAAAATGGGTTAGCGTCACTTATTTGATCTGATTAAACTGGGAAAATAATTCCTACGCTACAAAAACAGCATTTTTCAGCAATCTTTTAAGCTCCTCAACATTTCTTTGCTAGCAACTCCAGCGAATAATTTAGTATGAATTTAGAAGCTCGGCCAAACAGTTTACTTTAAAAAATGGGGGCTCTCGTGTTACCAAGTTCAAAAGCTGGAATCTCATTTATATTATTATTCTCATTACTTGTTGTATTTCTTAAGAGTGGTGGAGCTCAGGTGGTGGACCCAAATGGAAACTTGAATCCAAATCCTTATCAGAAGTTTGAGGTTTTGGACCCAAAAGGAAATTATGTACTGGAATGGTTGGTGGATTGGGAGCAAGGAAGGATTATCTTCAATGTGGCGGTTGCCACTCAAGGATACATTGTGTTTGGGTTATCACAGGAGGACTCAATTTATGGTGCTGACATTGTGATTGGTGGCGTATTTCCAAACGGAACATCTTACTTTAGTGACCGGCATACTGCTGGAACAGGGCCGTCCATTTTGGACGAGAGTCAGGATTGGGTGCTCCAGGCAGCGAGGGAGACCCCAACCCACACATTTCTTAGTTTTTCCAGACCATTTGACACTTGTGACACGGTGAATGATGTTCCCATAAATGATGACGCCCTGTATTTGGTATATGCTTACGGAGAAATGGATGATGATGGGAGTGATGGGAACTTTCTTTTCGAGAATGAGGGAACCTTTGTGGCATATTTGAGGGATCCGGATTGGACACCCAGAAACGTTCATGAGGCCAACAACAGGGCCAAATTGACTGGAAACGCACTTGTGAGTGCACCCGTGAATGGAGCACAGATTTGGTCAATCAGGGAGGAATTTAATATTCCAGCAGAGAGAACAACTTATTGGTGCAATATCTAACAGTTTAATCCACCGAGATTGGGGTAAGTTGGGTTGAGATTTAAAAAAAATTGTAATGCCTTTTTATGTTTATTTTTCTATTTTATTGATTTAAAAATATGATTTATTTTTTTATTTTGCAGTATAATATTTGGATCAACCCAGAAGCCAGACAAAACATGCATCACATGATCCTTTTCCGTTGCAACGTTCCATTGGGGGTCAACCCATCCCTAATTTTCAACCCATTTATCCGAAGACTTGGTCAACAATGCTTTCAATTTGGGAGGAATGATCCACCCGGCCTGATCCCCACAGCATTTTGTTCAGAGTTGAGAATTGGTCATGCAATCGGAGGAAAACCCTTATTCTTTCCCCCGCAAATGGGTATACCGATGGGGGAATCCAACGCAGCTGAATATTATCTTTTACAGGTGCACTATGACAATCCCACATTTGCACAAGGACCCAAAAATTCCATCATGCAATTCGATGTGTATTATACGGAAAATCTGCGAGCGAATGATGGGTCGTTGATAAGTTTGGGTCATCATATTCCTGGAGTGCCCTCACTTTTACTGCCACCTGGAGAGCAGGACCACAGGATATATGGGCATTGTAGCCCGGCCTGCACAAGAAAAATGTTCCCTCCAGAGGGTATCAAGGTAGTTGGTGGGATATTGCATGCTCACACGGCTGCGAGGAGAATGAGGATCCAACATTTTAGGGGTGGGAGGGAAATGCCGTGGATGTTGAATGATGACAATTACAATTTCCAATATCAACCTGGTCGGCTGACGAGAGAGGATGTGACCGTGTTACCGGGGGGATCAAATTAGCATGCGTAAGTATTAACGCCCAGGAAAAATAAGTTTGTTCTAAAATTTGTTCAAAAAATAATATCTGATATTTTGATTGACCCACAGAATGCTATTATGACACAACAGACCGAAACGTGAGCACTGTTGGGGGCTATGCCACAAACCACGAGATGTGTAAAACGTTCCTCTTGTATTACCGCGAATTGCAAGAGAGTTACCCCGTTTGCCGGAGTGAGATTCGGTCCAGTGATTATATGAGGCGTTATCTAGCTGGAACACAGAATATCACCTGGTCCAGGGATCGTTTGGAGTATGTGGCTACTTGGCCCCTGCACCTTGCTGGCATGACCGTTTCTGAAATTTCGGACAGCCGATATGTGAATTGGGATAGTGGGCTGAGGGATCAGTTGCGACGAGATCACGTTAGTCGTCAACAAGTTGATGTTTGTCCAACTATAAGGGAGGCCATTGAAGGGGCGATTGGAACCCTTTTCGGGATGGGACCTGCTCCGCAATATGTTTCGTTTCCTGCCCAAGCAACAGAGTATGTGCCGCCAAATACATGTGCACAACCAGAAAGATAAATGTAGTTTTATTTTGGCAAGGGAAAATTTTTGCCTAGTTATTTATTTAAAAATTTATTATCATTAATTTATTGTTTATTTATTCATTCGTTATCAATAACGCTAAATAAAATTATACCCCCAAACTTACATTGTATTTTAATTCAATAATAATAAACTCTTGCAAACAGATTAAAAAACTATTAGTGCCTGAATTCGTAATCTAATTACAAAATACCCTAAAGCACTTAAGCACCAAGTTTGAGCACAATCGGGTAAGCTCCGTCAGAAGGGGTCATCCCCTGAAGGTTAAAAATTATCAAAGGTCAATGTCATACTCTTCAACTTTGGGTCCACTGTGTTTACCTGTTCAACGACAAGGGTTTGGGAGATCAAACATAAGTCCGTTACCCCCAAAATTCATGGGAGTGGACCCTGGATGATGGTGCAAACAGCGGGGCTTTATTCTAATGTACATTTGTACTAAATGTCAAATACGCGGCCCAAATTCAACGGTATGGGTTGCAGACTGCACCCGGAATAACGGACGGACAGACACCCAGAACGATCTCAATAACTATTGCATCGCGAATAGTTAATTTAAAACAGCTACAAGCAGTGGCAAAAAACGTTAAACTTAAGTAAATGAATTAGCTAATGACTAGACTTATTAGCAAACACGACTATCATATTCGTATTTAGCGTATTAAACTAGCCCCAAGTACCACGTTTGGTGCTAAAATGTCCAAACGAAAGTCAAAAAGTCAAAAAAAAAATTTGAGGAATAAAGTACTACCAGCTCAGGTATGTGGCTTCAAGAGATGGTATATTCATTGATGATATACATATATATATATCGTCGACCCCGATACGGAATGTGCTATCTCCATAACAACACAAAATCAGTTTTATGATATCTCCTTGACGATAAGCTGTACGAAATGTGCAAAGTCCAAAAACCAAATTGTATAGGAAATGCAAAAAAGGGCAAATTTGTCAGGCAGTATAATCTCATTTTTTAAATTTCAGTGCCAACATTAGAAAAGTGTCTATATTATGATAGGGGTATCAAAATGTGCAGAATTTCATGGGCTTTTAATATATATGATTATCTCATTTTGCCCCAAGATTGGAGATAGCATAAGACTGATTTTGTGTTGTTATGGAGATAGCACATTCCGTATCGAGGTCGACGATATGTATCCGTATTCACAACAAATTCCAATTCAAAAAAATTGAGACCTAATAAAAACCGCAAAAATTTTCTTTTCTTCTACGTATTTGAATTTGAATGTTTACTAGAATAAGTGGAGTGTATCCCATGGCGATTTAATGAGTAGTAATATCATTATGCTGTCCCCTTTCATGTTTATTATCATTTTTAATTAAACTTTCTCAGTATTTTAAACTTATTATTTAGCACAAATACCAATAAACTTGATTTGAATGTTGAAACAAACATATTATATATTTATTTCCCCTCGCTATTTTAATTAAGTTACATCTTTTCCTTGTTGTGACTCCAATCACTCTTTAAACGAAATAGTAGAGCCCATATCCAACAACAACAATATCAAATTTTAATAATATATTTTTCTTTAAACGTTACCTTATAGCAGCGGCAGGTAAGTATGGCTTTCCACATTTAAAAACAGATTGAATTTTTATTAGCATTCATATGGAGCAAATAAAACAGAAAAGGAAATTTACCCACGTGCCTATTCAACTATCATCGTTTTATTCCGAACATGACATGAAAAGGATGGCATGTTTTCAATAAAATGATAAAAAGGCTGTCCCAAGTCGATTGTAATCGTAACAAGGCAGCAGTATGTTGTCTCAACACGAAAATAACTCGACACGAAAATTGTGTGCCGTAGGCGGCTACATTGCATAACCATCAAACTTTCTAAAGGCAAGCGATTATTTAGTTTTGATATTTGACATCAGTATCAATATAGGTCACTCTTATTCTACGTGGTGTTTAAGAAAAGTAAACCCACATGTTTGACATGAGCGTCGTCAGGGCCAAGACAACGAGCCAAAATGTACTTTGGAATTTCCACAATTTGCATTGCTCCAGTCTCCTACAGAAATTAGCATTTTTTCAACTCAGAAGACAAATCATGGCTCCGCCAAAGTTATTTGACACAAACTTTCTTCTCAAACTAGCCGTGACACAAGTTGGTCGATTTAAATGCGCGCCGATCAAAATGGATTCCAGAAAAAAGGACAGTGTCAATCCGTCCTTTTCGATCCCAAGTGCAGAAGATATGGCTCGAATCACTAGTAAGGGCCGAATAATTATTGCATTAAGCGGAATGCTCATTTCCCAGTGCTATTTACGCAGCGGGAATACTACTGGGAACGTGGATAAAATACTGGGATGGTACGCTTCCGTGGCATTTTCCATGTGTGCAACTCTAGCTCACGTGTCATGGGGGAGCTCTGCACAAGTGCCAACTTGTTTAAATAACCTCCTATCTTTCAAACAAAAGTACAGTAGAAATACAACAAATACTACTGGGGGGTGTTCCGATACGAACACTCTAATCGACACACTCAACAAGCTATTCATTCTATTGGCGCTAATTACCGGAACAGCCTTTTCACCCTGTTTTGTTTTTGGATTTCATTCGGGAAACCCTTGCAAGGTCACGCTTTTGGGCTACTTCCTGTTGGAGGAATGCTACTATACTGAGGAGGCTAGTAAGTGTACACATTCGCACATCTTGGCAATATTATGGCGAATTCTGAGAAAGGGCGGGGTAAAGGGATTGGTATTCATTGGAAATCTTTGGGCGTGGTTTGTTGTCTCGCATGGTGCCATCTTTCCTACGGCAGTGATGATGATTCTCTGCACAATGATGATCCGGCAATCTGTTGACATGTAAGTTGACATTAATATTTTTAGTTTTTTTTTGTATTAATAAGTTTTTAGATTTTCCATTTGGGTTTGTAGATTTTGGGGGCAACTCGTGAATAAAAGAAATCCATTTTACAAAACGTCTCAGATTTATAGACAAATTCAAATTCTAAATACGGTTTGTAATTCCGTGCAGCAGAGCTCACTGGGAATTATTATAGTCGCGGGAATACTAAACTTCGCCATTAGTGCGGCTTTGCTAGTCACATTGAACAAAAATCAGGAACAAGACCCAACCCCGTTGATTATGCTCGTAACACTGGCAATGGCAACCATGAACGGTGTTGCTGTGTCACTCGTGCTACTTGGAGGTATGGCCTTGGTTCATGTCAAGTCAAAATCCATTTTGACCAGGATGAAGAGACTTGGCTATGAAAACCGTTTGTCTGGAGTGAAAAAGTTGTGGAGCAGAAAATTCTGGAAATCATGCGAGGGTAAGCTAAAAATTAAATTTGGTTCTGCAAACTTTGTTGAGGAGCTGACTCCATTCAGATGTCTTGACTTTTCTCTCAACTTGACTGTTCAAATTTTCCTGCTATCTGGATCCAAATAAAAATGTAAATTAGCTTTTACTGTTGTTGTTGTTCTTGTTGGTAGCACTGCACAAAAATTAGCAAAGATCACGCTTTTATTCCACATTCTAGTCGGAATGACGCATTTTATGCCTCGGTGATGAAGTCGGAAGCCGTTTTGGAAAATGTCATCGATTATTTATATTAATTAATATTTATTATTATTGATTAATTATTGATTAATTATCGATTAATTAATTCTTCACTATTTCACAGTCAAAAATGAAGACTCAGTGAACATTAAGACAATGCTTTAATTTAAACGTTTTCAAAAAGCCACCATGCAATATATTTTGCTGAACACAAGACCACAAAAATATGGTCGTGGTTAAAAAAGATGTAAAACCAATATCCTTGGACACCATAAAAACCTTTAAAAAAAAATTCATTTTTTGTCTTTTAAAAATCTTGAAATAACTTTATTATTCTGATTTAATCATATCGTTTAATTACATAAATTATTACAACTGGTATTATTTATTTCATACCTTCTCTAAACCAAACAAGGCTACCAACTATTCTTTGAAAAAACAAGCCACACAACTTCTAATCGAAATTACAGACCTTTTAGAAAATTACAACATCCAACCCTAACCATTTCAATAGTGCTCTCCGACTTTTACCAAAATCAATTTTGGAGCGGTTCTGAAACTTTCTCTGTATGCCTTCCAGTTTCTTGCGGAAAAGCTTCCACTGAAAGTGGTACTCTTGAAGCAACCCAATTCCTGATTCCGCAACCCCCCTGTAATTACAGCTCTCATTATTGAGCCCACCACACTACCATAACCTGATGTTGTCCAATACTCAAACACGTTGAATAAACTGGGCTCATTTGTCTCAAATGTGTAATACTGTCATATAACCCAACAATTTGGGAATATCTGCCTCATAATCTACCTTTGCCGGTAGAAAAAGTGCAAACATTTTTCTTCTCACACAAATTGTGTCATTGGTCTGCTTAAATCCATTCCAGATTTAAAGTACCAGTTTACCATTACAATCAGTCCTTCCGTTTTCCCTACTCAACAAATACTCAATTGCGGAAAATGGAAATTGAAATGAGCTCATTTTAGCAACCACAATTTTTTATTATACGGAATTCGATTGGCCAAACGCTTTTTTGTGCGTTGCCCTTTCATTTTACCATAATTGGTGGTTAAGCTATATTCGTGGTCAAGGTAAGACACAAAACTTACATTTACCCTTTCAAGTAGCTCATCCACATATTTCGGAATATTTAGCTCTTTTATAGCTGTCCAATTTACCACCCACTTCAACCTTAAGAAAAACGAATATGGTTTTAAAAAGCAACGAACGCACCCATAATACTTACTTATTTCATTTTAATGCTCAATTACAAAATAAAATATATATTGGAAAAGTGTACATGCTATTACGTATATTACACCAAAAGATGCAAGCTAATGTATACGTTTAAATAACTATATGCAATAACACTTGGTCGTGTGTTTTTCTTTTTACAAATTACAGTGAGTAAACATTTATTTGGTACAGCGTTTAAATTCTGAAACAAGTTTTGATTTTTTCAAACGATTTAGTTTAGTGTCTATTATTTTGCAATGATAAATGTGTATTTAAATTACGACTTCAAAATGTGTTGTAAATAAATCAGTTTTAGACCTTTCATTAGTCTTTTACAAATGTCGTAAACTTGTCTTCATTAAAGTGTGTCTTTCTAATTCTAAGTGTGACAGGTAGTAATACAGTATAAACTTATCTAAGCTAAACAACAACAACAATAATATGTAATTAACTTA
>JAHZNC010003499.1:0-20612 GCA_027744095.1 Zhuqinia jingwanae | reverse complement strand
CTCTGATGCGATCTGAAAATTGGGAAGCGATAAAAAGCAATGTCCTTGCCACAAAGAAAAGGAGAAGCAGTACAGATGCCAGTAATAAATCTGCATCCATTTGAGGTGTTAGTTGACAAACAGAGATGACTTTCATCCACCATGACATTTGACTGAAATCAGGTTTAGGTTGCCCCTTTTCTCCAAAATAATTTAAGGTCTGATACCAGGTGTTCGCGATTACTAGTTTTACACCCCATTTGAATGTTTCAATAAAAACAAACATGTTGTAAACAAAAATTATTATAAAATAATGAATGCAGAAGCCAACTTGGAGTGAATTCCTCCGACGTTGGAAAGCTCTGCATTGCATAGCTCTTTTAAAGTTGATGTTGATTGAGCTGATGAAGATACCAGCGTTAAAAGGCAGCTCGCCTGAGTTTGCATTTGATATTAAGTTAATTAGTCGTAGTAAGTCTCGAGAAGTACTTGACTTGTTTATAAAAATCAAGTACAAAATGCCAGCAACATAACCTCCTACTCCGACACACATTTGAATGGCTTTTAGTGGTCGAGAATAATTCGTGAGATAAAATCTTCCAGTGGCCAGGGAAAACCAAAGATGAACAACTAATGCGAATATTCTAATAAATGAGATGATCTACATAAAAAAAATGAAATTATGAAAAAATTAAGATAAATTGGATGTAATTAATTAACGTAACTTATTGTAACTGTTTAATACGGAATATTTTTACCTGGCGAAGAGTGCTTTTCTCCGCATAGTACATATAAGTGTATTTATTCAACTTAATTCTAAATGGACTTAGAAATATAAAGTATCCCACATTTATAAAATTCTTTAGAAAAATTTCCATTGAATTTGGGAACAAGGTTTGGGCGACAATCGGGAATATTATGTGTCGAATTAAATAGCGACATCATATACTGTAAATACACAAACATGACTGTTGCACGTTCTAACTTTCTTCCCATCTATGTGCAAAATGGAATAATCAATCAACATAATGCGTTGTCCTATTTATTTTTAAAAAAATTCGGTTACTTGGCCAAGACACTAGTTGTCTGACCCGCCCTGCATTTAATGGCTTTTAAATTTTCAATGTCAATATATACTTTGTTAACAAGGCGTCAATTTACAGCATTAAAAGTCCAGTAAAATAATGTTGTTTACCGTCATTACCGTATAATATTTACTTTGATTAAAAAATAATATCTAAGAACCTGATTACTGCATAAAGATGCGTCATATAAAATCATCAATTATCGACATCCGTTAAACCCTAAAAAATTCTTCATAAAATCATCAATCCATTTATTTAAGAATGTCATGTTTTTTTCTTCTAAAAACTCAAATACAAGTTATCTTGTATTGTACCAGGAAAAATCGATCATCATCTTTGCAGACGACTCTAGATTAAAATATTTGGTTGACTTCATCCAGCTTTAATGAGTGCCAATCCATTTTGCGTATCATTGCGCTTCTGGTTTCTTCAAGGCAATAAGAAAGGAAAATAGACTGTTTTGTGTATTGTATATTATATATTTTACTTTGTTGCATTTTGGAAGAAATGTACATATAATAATAAGTATATCATTTATTTATTTGCCAATCTTGTAAGAAATGGAAAGACTGTTCAATGAAACAGGAACAACAAGAGGAAGTTATAGAAATTCGACAGACAATGCGGCTACCATGCATGATGATGATGATGATTGAATGAGATGAGTAGCAGACTCTTAGGCACGCACAGATGTTAAATCCTAAAACTCAATACCCAAAAACACAACAATAGCTTATAAAGATTCCAGTAACTGTGCCTCGCCTTTTGAGATTAGTTTCGTCCGAAAAAGGCTTTGTTGTCGGTGTGATTCTGTTAACTCGGCCGTATATTCACTTGTATAATCTCATTGAGCTCTTATACACATTAATATGTATCCGGATCCCGGACATGTTTGTTACACTCACATATTCTCTTTACACTTGCTTCTATCAATGTCATCAGTTCATATTATTAAAATAAATCATATACTTATTATTATTATTATTATTATATATCTAAAATATAATTAGTTCTATTGTAGGAACACAATAGAAACAGTGCATTATATTATCAACTGACATCATATACTCCATTTCAATGATGAACAATGGGGAGGATAGCGGAATTCTCTATTTAATATACATATAATATATATAACCTTCTTCGTAATGAAAATACGCAAACAAAAGTAAAATATTGTATATATTTATATACTTATAAACATATTGTCCGTGATATAATGTTAAGCCATGCACTTCATCCCATTTATTGGGGCATTCCGAATGCGAAAGATTAAAAGAAAAAGAGAAAAGCTGTGCTGAAGATTTAAGGGGAAATATCTCGCAGCTTGAGACTAATGTCGGTTTGCTTTTTGACACCCTACTTAGCACCTACACCCACAACACTCACTCGCTCACACACACACACACATACACATAACAACAGCAAGCAGCACAATGTTTTAATATCTATGCATGTGTATAGGCATGCATGTATGTAAGTATGTATAATAATATGCTCGTGGATTAAAAGTATAAAATCTATATTAAAGCGCAACAACAACAAACAGCATCAGAGAGAGGAGGAAACACACGTTGAGTGGACATTGGTCTTCCTATTAATAATGTAGAATTATACAGAAAACTTGATATTAGAACGCATCATGAAGTTTTGTTGAAATGTGTCACGGTGGAATAACTCTTGTCTCCTTTGTCATTTTCTGACAATTATTCAGCCAAGCAATAAGCCTTTTTTTATTATTTCTTTCTATTATATTTCTTCTCTCGTCACTTTTTTTTCTTTTAAGAAGGTGTGTAATTTTACTCAAAACGACCAAGTATTCAAGTAAGATTTTCTGTACAAAAAGTATTCTCTTTATTTTTTTTGTGTATATATAAGACTATATATATTATACATATGTACATATACATACATACACCTATCAACACCTTTTGATTTCAAACCAATAGCGAAATGAATGGAGGAACTGAAGCGAGAAAAAAAGAGCTCCTATATATATTTTATCGTAGATTCATCCGAGATAGGTTCCTCCTGTTTTAACTTTTTTTCTTTTGTGGATTCACATAAAATCCCATTATTTAATCGTTTCTTACAGAAATAAAAGGAAACAACTTGAAAAACATAATTTAAAATATAAAAATGACATGAGATATGTATGCAAGTTGCGCGTATACAATACAAAACATGCAAGCAAATGACAATATACCTATAACATCTTAGCATGAAACACGTAAACGCTGCTTGAAACACTATGCAGACTCAAGTACAAACAGAAAATTAATAGTTATTATTATTATTATTAGTTTGAAATGAAACATTTCTTTTGCACTTTTAATTTGCTTCTACTGCGGTTCCTTTTCTTCTTCTTGTTTCTCGAAATGAAACAACAACAAGAGGGGCTTTCGCTATTCATGTCCTCGTTCTTCTCTTTATTTTTATTAAATGCAAGTATATAGGCAAGTGTATATACATTAAAATGTTCCTTCCAATAATAACATTTTAAAGCATGATCCACTACTACTACTACTGCTGCTGTGTTAACAATTTCATTCGGCATTTTTTTAGCTACCTTTTATTTTAAGAATAAGGAAGTTGGAAAAACACTTTTTTGTTTCAATTTAGTAATCTTTTGTGTGTAAGCTCCCATCATTTCAGCTTTTTTGTGTGAAAAGTATCAAAGCAAGACGGCATCCCGATATACATTCAAACAAAAAAATCTTTTCTTTAATATAAATTAATGCACTTGCAACAGCGAAGAAAAGTTTTACGTTAATTTTTTGTTTCTTTTGATTTTGTTTGTGGTGCTTAAAAAGTACTTCATTATCATTATCAAAGGATTTTTCTCCCCAGAAAAAAAAATTTCACAGCTTCTTTACATTTATTTGTAAAACTGTTGAAACCTTTTTTGTCTTTTGAGTTGCAACTATAAAACGAATTATTTTTTTACGACTAGATTGACAAAGGCTGATGGTGATGATGATTCACACAAGTACAGTTTAGAGGTGGCTTTCTTTTAAGAAGTTACACATACACACACACTTTAAAAATAAAATAAAAAGTTGCATCGCTTTTAATGCAATCTTTGTTGACTGGTGATGATGATCATGATAAATAACCAACTCAGCTTTTATTATAATTCAGCAATACATACACATACGAATACATGTGTTTAGAGCCGGGCATCCAATGGATTTATTCGTTTTTCTAGCTCCTTTTTCTTAATTCCTCCTTTTCTCCAGCCGGCACACGGTTTCATGGCATGTTAAACAATCTGAAAAGAGGCTCGGTGTTCTTGTGCGTTTTAGAAAACCCCCAAAAAAAGATGAATAATATTCTAAGCTCCTTTTCTTTTTTACTGCTAGACAACTGGTTGACTCTCCATATATGTAATGCTGTAATATAGTATTGTAATCAGAGCAAAGCAGGGTGCTATCAATGTCATCTTTATCCACAAAAAGTAGTGATAAGCATCATGAAGGATATAATACCACACTGGCTATACTTCTATACAAAATATACATAATAAATACAGTGGTGAATGGTGGTGATGATGGCGATAAAATAGAAATAAAAGAACTCTCGTCGTTTCAACCTCATCATAAGCAATTCACAGACCCTTTTGCACTCAAAGAGGACAGTATAGTCTCCCAAAAGCGCACGTACCTATTCAGTTTTACGGGGAATACTTCCAAGAAAACATGCACAAAATTTCACATGGAACAGTTAGTTGTCGTTGTTTGTTATAAACTTTCAGTATTACTGGAAACCCTTTGAATTCGGATTGAGCTTTTCTCGAACGATGTAACCACTGCAACAATCATGAAAATAGTAAAATTTACCTTTAGTTTTATATGGGGATAATGATTTTGGTGGTATGATGGAGGATAGAAATAATTTCAGCAGACATACATAATATTATATGAACCAAAAAAATACACACATGAGCGATGTACAGAGACTGTTCAAATGCACATAATAAACATATCAGACATTAGATCTACTTACTAGTTTGATGATACCACTGATCATGTACATGATATGATATACATAATTCCCTTCCTTTGATGCTGCTGATGATAATGATGATAAAACCAAAACCTATTTGTCAGATTTAGTTTGTTGTAAACATGTAATAATAATAATAATGCAAGAATGTATGTATGTATACAGAACAGAGGTATAAAAAGGTATAATATTATTATATGACGAATGTATTCAGGGAAATATAATTGAATATATGAGAGCATTATTTTGACAATATACACGTAATTCGTGAAACTGTCCCATTGAATCTAGGTTTAATTGTCCCATCCGCCTTTATTCAAAACATCTCAAGCGATAAAATAAAATACTTGTCAACCAACCGTGTAATTATTATTTTTGTACGTATCATCTTTTTGTATCCCAATTCTATTATTGCCATTACAATATATGTGCATATATACTTTCTACTTTTTTTTGTACTAAGCAGTTATAATCAGCCAACTACAAACATGAGATACGTGACAAGCTTCGTAGATTGTAGATCGGTGTTTTCATCAGTGTAACATGTCATGTTTGCATGTGCACATGGAGCTTTCGTTTTGTTGAAAAAAATAAATATATATCTGATGTTACCTGTGAAATCCGGCTTCATATTCTATGACCATAATATAATGTCGCATTTAATGCTTGCTTAAGTTGTATTATTAAATGCATAGTGTAGAATTAGTCATCATTTTTTTTGCTAATAACCAAGCTTATAAAAATATAAATGTACAGAATAGAGTATATAGACCGCTCGCTATTATCCCCAAAATGCCGCATGGAATTTCTTGTGAGACCGTCATAAAACGAAGCTCGTCTGTAGTGAAATCAGTTAATAATATCATAATCCAAAATGCAAATATTTTTTATGCATGACGTTGTATGAAGTATGCTTTGTAAATAATAATGATGATGAGTAAAAAAAAACATTAATTATTTTTTATATTTTTAACTATCCGTGATTGTTTCATGTATTTATTTTTTTAAAGTTGCCGAACAACTGGAAATCTATGTCATGAGGTTAAAATATAATAATGACATTTTTAACAGGAATACAGTTTGAAATCTTAAAATTTACAAACATGGGTGCAGTAGATAGATAGGTAATATATATTATCACACTTAAATTAGAAAAGAAAGAATAATCTTGTATCATGTATCTTATCTTTTATATTGTGGACTGAACATTCAAAGTAATAATAATAATAATTATATATATTAGGTATATTAATTATAACAGCTGGTAACAAAAAATGATATTTTTTTTCACTTTAATGATCTTTCACAATATATCTAATGTATGTATAACGTTTATATTGTTTACAGTTTACAATGATGTTGTACACATATTATTATGATGTTGTTGATCTTTGAATATATATGTATCCTTTTGTTAAATTAAACGTTTACACGTAGCTTATCCTTGATAGCTTATCAAAAACTCTACATATAACAAACACCCGATAGAAATACAATGGTGCGTAGATAGTAATTAGTCATATTGTTCTAACTTTTTAATAACAAATTTTAATGGCTATAGTGGCTATATACCTGTCACTAAATGAAATAGCGTTTAATTAAATTTACGCATTCTTATTATTATTCTATGCCATCTCCACATTTTTAGATCTATAGGATGTAAGTTTTTCTTTAAACTCTAGACGTATTTATGTGTTAAATCACTATACCTATACATATATTTACTTTCACTCTTTTTCTACACTTATTTTTTATGGACATATATTATACGAAGAGATGCAGTTTGTGTATACTCTACTTGCTGTACAATTTACAAATCAATTTACTTATTTCATTTTTTTAAAAGAGATCCTTTGTAGAGCAAAATGTATATAAAGAAGAGAGGACCATCTTTTTTTGCTACATTGTTCTCTTAAACGATGACTATGTATTTTTTTTTGTTATGTAGGTAGTATTTATGTATGTATAAAATCCGTTTTAATTCATTGCTGCGATATCTTCAAACGAGTTTGCATGTATTATTTTTCAACTTTGGTTTCTGAAATGTGAATAAATTGTGTTTATATATGAGAAATTATCTGCATATTTTCTATTTATTATCTGTCCTTATCTATTATATGCATATATTATCTGCTATAAATGTATATATATTACGGTTAAATTTAAAAGTAGCATTTTGATGCTACTTCACTACATTAAAGTTTTAAGTTGTGTGTATGTATATTGGATTGAATATATGATACAGTCCTCTCCTCTTTACCTTTCTACTATACTTTTTTTTACAAATATTTACACATACACACACTGCACTGTGTAATGTACACTTATATCCTCCAGTACATCAGTGTATGTAATAATAATGTTAATATTGTGTAAATAAGAATGAAATTCAACCGGTAGGTAGGTTCACGGTAATATATCGTTAAAAACTAATGACACAAAAACTTTATTTATTTTTCACTATTTCTACTTTCGTAATTTTTTTTTGTTGATTTGCACCTTTTCCTGATTCGCTGTCACTTCAATTTTTTTGCGAGCTATAAGAGAAATGTTTGGGGATCGGTGTAGATACTACATGTATGCATGCATATGTATGCATTAGGAATATACTTGGCTAACAAGTAACACTACACAATCTTTTCATCAAAATTTAAAAAGATACACACACTGGCTAATAATGTACTAAATTAAAAGATTACTGGAAGTGCTCTTCGAAAATCCCCACCCGCACTGGGTCCTCCGGGTCCACCAGATCCGTTACTCTGATGATGTGACATTTGGTAGGGATTTTGGCCGTTGGGAATACCGCCAGGACTGTGGCCATACTGGGCCATGTGTGCGAGACTGGGTGTCAACGAAGCAGCTCCATGTGCGCCAGCCTGAATTCCTGCCTGATTAAGTTGCGAGTAGTATGACGCAAGTGAAAATTGTGGAGGGAAACCGGGAGCCCCTGAAGTGACAACCATACCAGAAGATGGGGAAACTGATGATCCTTGATTCATTTCATGATCCGGAGTAGCCCTATTATTTAGTCCGTTATTACTACCACCATGTCTACCCAAACCACCAAGATGACCACCACCAGATGGATTATTATTGGAATTCGGGCCATGAATCGGATCCGGCGTCCCCGTTGCTGACTCGTCATGAGAACTGCTCTTGGGAGAATCCGACTCGATTGACTTGTTCCCATTGTGTAGGAGGTCGTAACGATCGTTCCCCGCAGTTGACGTCGGAGTCGACCCTAAATAACCAACACAGACAAAAAAAATAAAAACCTATTAGCATTCCTCTCCTTTTTTTATAAACAATCAAAGAAATATGAACATTGCAAAAGAAGCACAAAAGCGCATTATATATCCTCATTACAATACACACCATGCATCCATATTACTAACATTTTTTTTCTTTCTCTTAAATTGCACTTTTTTCCTTTCTTTTTTTCCCTTTTCTCCAAAAAAAGTGCAGTTGATGAGCCAAAAAGCCATATCCTTTTCTTTCCTCACAATAAAATCATCCATTAGCACAAATAAATACACACACAGAGAGAACAAAGTTTACATTTATTGTATGTATTTTTTTTCTGTTCCAGCTAATTCGTCTTTTTTAATGGCAAACATCATTTTATATTAGCCAATTCCATTTTCATATCATCATGCCGCCCTTCTCCTCCTTTTTTTCTAAATACTTGAACATAAAAGGTGTGATGTAACATGTAGAGTCAATATTGACACGACAATACTAATGATGATGATAATCAATGACTCCCATACAAAGTACAAACATGGTATATTTTTTTATTAGGTATGTATGATGTATGCACATACCTTTATTCTTGCTATATGCCTATATCTACCTATTATTACCTATTTATCATAATCACCATCTTGTACTGTTTTTATCAGGAGCCGAGATCAGTCTTCTTGTCTCTTTCCACCATTTCTCTCTCTCAACACACTATACTTATTATTATACTGAATTGTCGTGTCGTGTGTACTCTGCACTCTTCTCTTGCATTAGCTTTATTTTTTTCCTCTTTTAAACAAGCTGAAGGATTCAATCACCATGCATTATAAATGTAATGGAAAAAAGAGGCATTTGCTTTATATATATATATATATAATGTGCGATAATAATGTTGGCTAGATGTATGCTTTTTATACCTTTTCTTTTTTTATATGCATTTATTCTATGCTGCTGACTATGTACACACGTCATGGTGAATCGGTTTATTACCTTAGTTTGTTTACTGCCATTCACACAGTATGCATTAGCACGATGATATTAAAATTGAAAAGAGACCGAATCACCCCAGTGGGTAAACTAATTCCTTTCTTTTCAGCGCTGGAGAATGCCGTCCATTCATGTGTGTGTATAATATGCCGAGCTCCTACTGTCAAGCCTCAAATATTGACTTTCAAACAATTGCTACTCCACTTTACTTTTTTTTTGCTGCTTCTTTTATTTTTTTTCTATTTTATTATTATTATTATTCTTATTATCTATGCCTCATTCAACTCACGCTGTATTGTCGTTGTATCCTGAAGTGGCTAATTCATGCATTATAGATGCATGACAAGCACTAACCAACATGCTCTTGGTGAATAAAGTAGTTTTTTTTTCTTTGGCGATATGAAATGGCCATTGCACTCTGATAATGATGGTTGGTGACCCGGGGAAGAAGAAAAAAATGGAGAAGAATATAAAAATGTACAGTAGCCAGTGTTTCTTACGCACGACCTGATAAAACAAGACATAAACATTGCTACCGCCATTTCTCTCTGCATTTCCTTTTTAGAACACAACCCCCAAACGAGCCAAGCCAATTTTCACGAAACAATGTGTATGCAGCATAAGGATGTGTACAATTTTTCAATTCAAAATTCTCAATTATTATTTGTGTGTTGTTGTAATAGGTATGTATACTTTTATAACATACGATAACACTATAATGCATATTATTTGGTTTAGTAGCAGCAGTTGCATAAAAGCAGGAAAAAAAGGAATAGATTTTTTTGTATAAATAGAAAGAAAAAAGGTACGTACTTACCAGGTGTGAAGTGCTTGTTAGGACTCCCGGAATCAAAATATCTTGGGTTGTTTGAATCCAAATATGATTTTCCTACGGCGGCTTCCTGCATGTATTTTGCCGCTGCTGCAGCCACGGCTTCTGCGGATGGGTACATGGAGCTGATGGCCGCTGCTGAGTATCGGTACTTATCATCGATCCCGGAATACGCCTTCATCGCATCCTGCATTGAAGAGACCACTTGATGAGCTGCTGGAGATGAGACTGCGGCTGCAGCAGCCGCTGCTGCAAGACTTGAGTTGTGCATTGCTGAACCAAATCCCGCCGCCCCTCCATATGCACTGTTGTAGTAACTTGACATCTGAGCTGCCGCTCCGGGTAATCCAGCTTAAATGAAATAAACAAGGAACGTGTTAATTTTTTATGAATTAATATTGATTTTCTTGTCTTCAAACAAAATAATATACTTGCATAGGTACACACTCTGCACTCTATATTTGTTAGACTCGTATTTGCCTTATTACACATATTATTCAATTCATTCCATTACTTCTACAAACGCAAAATGTGTATACCTATTAATGAATGCAACCAGAAACCATTTTAACCCTTTTGTACGTTCTTATTCTTCTTCTCTCCTCCTTTTTATATTCAACTTCGTGTCAACCACAATATTGCATCATTATTAAACCAGCAGCATACTGTGCAGACCTGCATACATCAGCCGCGATAGAAGGGCACCAAAAAAAACCACCTCTTTCATTTCAGAGCTTAAATACATGTCTTTTCATACTAATTCCATTATGGTCCCATTGCCACTTTGCATAATAAAATATATTGTCCCATTTTGTCACTGGGTTGGTGAGAAGAACTGTCTATATTAATAATATAATAATTCCCTCTTTTACAAAATTCATATCGCACATTTTTATGATGATGGAAACGTAATGAAAAAAAGTAAGCGTTATTATAGCCCAGCTTATATATATATTTACTGTGCCATTATTCTATTGCATCATCATCTGATGATGATCTTTTACACAGGTACCTCTCTACAATTATTTACTACAAATGCAAATGCACGTACTTTTTTTAGAAATGGAAAAAAATTCCACCATTTAAGAAGAAAATAATAAAAATAATAATAAAGGGTTGGACCCGTCCATATTATGTAGGTACAATACCAGTGAACAACAACCATCACATTTGAATGTGAATGTTTATTTTATTTCTTTATTACAAACAACCATATTTATATGCTTTATTATATATTTTCCCCAGTATTTTTTCCCTTTACATATTGCAGGGAGAGACAGAGAGAGACACACACATAGTGTACATACACGCTTTTTCATTCCATTATACAATAACATGATGGCATCAACGTAATAATCATAATCATAACCGTAAATATAATCATAACTCAATCCAATCTGCCAAGTCAACTTTTTTTCCTGTCCTTCTCTCCTCTCCCTATATTCTATCCACACTCCAGAATGTACTGCTGGTGGTGGTGGTGGTATTGGTTGAGAGGGGAAATAAAGAAAGAAAAGACAGGAAAGAAAGGATTTTTTTTTTCTCTCTCTCTCTCTTGCTCTATGGGAGTAAGCCATTTCACCTTTTGTATTACTTCACCATTCTTTTCTCTCTAAAAAAATGTGTGTATGACAAGACACAAATGATAATTTGAAACTTTTTTTTTTCTGTTCACTATTCATATAAGAGCTTTATGGTGATGTTGATGATGAGACATATAGAAACATGCAAGCATGCAAGTAAAGTATCACACTTGAAAAATATATACCTATTTTTTATTCTTGTTCACATAAAAAAACCTGCTGGCATCTCATCATTATTTTGTTATCATCATCAGAAACGTCGTTTTCTTCTTGTGGCAATAATGGTAAATAAGTAATAAGCCAAAGAAAATAAGAAATTATTGTTATTCCAAAAAAGTGAGTGAAATATGTGTGGTTTTTTACTCTTAGAAAATTTTTCTAATGATTGTGTTGAATGTAAAGACATATGTATATATGTCGTTTACAATACAATACCAGTCCATGGGTCAATGGCATATATGCGATGCAAAATAATAATAACATGACTCTATCAAAACAGCTCTTAAACATTTTTCCCAGTCAAGTAAAATATAATGTAGGTAACTCATCAGAAATGTGTGATGATCATTTTACAAAGAACCTGTTATCAGCTAATCTGACCTTTTGCCAAAACAAACAAATCAAATAAATGATTCCACACGCATTCCAATCTTACTAATACACACATTATTATACGTAGAAATATGCCAGTTTTCATCCATTTCCAAAATTTTAAAAATTAAATTAAAAAATTGTAAAAAATTCCATTTTCACCACAAAGACAAGTTATTTGGTGAGCAGCGGTATTAGAGAGTTCTACATGCTTAATTTTAACGCATGAAAACCTCTTCATCGCAAACTCCTTGAGAGTAAACATACAAAGCACTACTACTACTACTACAACAACAAGAGAGAGGGAGAGAGAGAAGATGTGCAGATGGTGTCATTATGAATTACAGAATCCTTTTGTTCAATTCACACTATTATTCGCTCGTCTCAACCTCTTCTCGGTTCTTCTCTGTTTCTCCGCCTCCTTGTTTCTCCTTTCAGAGAGCACCACACACAACAGCACAGTCACCACCACCACTACTACTACTACCAAAGCGCGGCGTTCATATATTCATGTGCAGTGTGCAATGCATAATATGGTATATATACTTACTAAACAAAACAGGAACACAAGCAAACAAAAAATGCATCATCTTCAACGTAATAATCATGCATGTTACTTTATATCCAGCCTTTTTTTCTTTGCACTCCACCTTTGTTGTATGCATCATCATCATCATCATCTTTTCCTCCTTCTTATTATTATATTATTATTTTTTATTATTATTATTACGGTTCACACTTGAAAAACCTCTACTGTTTTATTCTGTTTCGCTGTTTGAATAGGCGATAATTTCCAGCTGTATTGTTGCTCAATAGAAAAATGAAAATAAAAACTCAAAGGAAATCTGTAGAAAAATAAAAATCGACACTTTCATTGCAATCATAATACAATACAATAGCTTTATTATTTACCATTATGATATTTTTTTAGTATTTTTTATTGCTGGCTGTATAAGCACTATGTAGGCTCACTGTGTGCCACTTCTCTTCTTCTTCTCCTCTTTCTACTCAGCTATTATATATTCTTTTTTCCAACTGGTTTCTCCTTCTTTCTGCCATTTCCTTACTTTACATACAACATGGGTAGGTAAGGTAATCATCATCATAACACCTTCACCACCACAAGAGCAGCAAACTCTCAGCATCATCATCACCACACACCACTGCTGTGGTGAATTGCTGAGATTCTAAAGAGCAAAAAAAGGGAGGAATTTTGTCAACTTAATTTGCAGCATCGAGTTTGCCTCCTTTGGAAAACATTATAAAAGCTCCCCTGCTTATTCTCTGCTGGTTGTCACTTTTCCCCACCAACCAGGTAAACATTTTTTTACGATCTGTACATATCCCATCTTCTCTCTCTCCCTCTCTTTACTTTTGTTGCTGTTGCTGCAAAATGCGTTGTTGTTGGTATACGTGCAAAAGTGCATCTTTTAACAATTGAACATGACATAAAAAGAAACGCACAACCCCAGCTTGCATTGCAGAACGGAAAAAATCCAAATGGCTCAAATCAAATTTCCAGGTACTGCTTTTTTTAGCTCCATCAATACTACTAGTACCATAATCATTATCATCACAAGTCTGCTTCCTTCTTAATTTTTTTTATACCATTCACCTTTTCAATAATTTTTTTTCGTATTCTGTTCGCCGTACGTACACGTTATTGTTACTGTCATTGTCAAAATTATTATCATTGTTACTACTACTGCTTTTGCTGTTTATTATTGTGCTTATACAATCAAACGCTACAACGTGCAATTATTGTCATCATCATTACGCACACACATACACACACACACACGGCAAGTTAACATCTTTATATAGCCAAAGAACATGTATAAATATTCACCTACCTACGTAAAACTTATAATAAGCACTATGCGCATCAACCATCACAGCCTCCTCTCACACAGAATATTTTGAAATGAATTGAGTGACTGAATAATTTTTTTTAAACAACAATACGCCAGCGATGAAGCGCACTGAGTGAGTGTACAACAATGACACTACAAAACCCTATTCACAACTCGACAATTTGCTAATGTTCACATGATGATATGTGCTTCTCCACCACATCATCTTTTTTTTCTCTCTCTCTTCTTATTCTTGAATCTCCTTTGTTGGCACCTTTCATATTATATATACTATGGCATGGTATATAACATATTAGACGAGGTTGTTGGCTGTTTGTTGGGTGCGTAATAATTATGTCACAGTTCTTTTTACACCACCATCATCAACATCATATCACACCTTGAAGAAAAGAGAAGCCCTGTCGCTTTTTTGACAAGCCAATAACCCTCCTTCTTGTATATATACTCTCTTGCTGGCGCGTTATTGAGGTGTCTCGAGAGAGAGAGAAGAAAAAAATCTTTATTTATGTTGTTGCATTACTTACACAACGAACGACATATAGCCACCTCGACCACTCGTCTTCTACTACATCTTACAAAACTGAACCGTCATAATAATTATGATTATGATTATTAGTACTTTTGTACATTTTTTTTGCTATCATCATCATGCAAGTATTGGGCATTCAATACAGTGCGAGGGACAAGACAGGAAAAGTCAGTAAGTGCCAAAAGAGAGAAAAGGGGTGTTATAATAATAATGCTGGCCCATCAAACAGCTATCAAACTGATTTACAACTCACCAAGAAATCATGTTGTCATAAAGAGACATTCACTATCACATGCTCTTTAGTAACAAGTCTGCTAACTAGGCAGATGGTGGCACACAGTCTTTTTACACATACACACACACTCTCTCTCTCTATCTGCACAACAAAATGATAATCACCAACCACTCACATATTATCCGCATGGATGATGATGATGTCTAATATTGAATAGTGCAAACACAACAAAAAGGAAAATGATGCCTTGATGACAACCAAATTCAGAGAAAAAAACAAAGCAATTAACAAAAACCAAGATTTAAAATAAAAAAATCAACAGTTGAGTGAGGCTACCAACGCATTAGATCAATCTTGTCTCATATGTATGGCGTGGGTGAGATTTTTTTCCCTCTCTCTCTCTCACTCTCGTTCTGCTTTTAGCAAGGATGATGATAACCATCTAGTAAATTAAAAGCATTTCACTCCATCATCCTTTTGTATGGGTTTAATCAATCCATTACGATCACAGTAATTCATGTTTTTTTCTATCATACTTGAATTGGAATAGAATGTGAGCAAGTGAGCATTTGATGTGTTGTACCACACCAAAACAGCGAAATATAAATGAAAACTTTGGAGGTTTCCACTATGGTCTCATGGAAGATTTGTGAGAAAAGAGTACAAAGTACATTCTTTAAAAAATCACGATCGATTTCTATATATGTACATATTACATACATATATCTCCAGTACACACAATAAAGTCATTCTCACTTTTTTTTTCTTCTTCTCTCTAACTGACCTGGATGTACACATATTATTATTATGTATTATCACTATTACAGCCGTTGTTGGAGTTTAGAAGTGAATTAAGTATGCCAGTAACAAACGAACTCTAACACGTCATTTTATGATACATATAGCATTTTGTCCTCTTGTATTGCCCATTGTATTATCACGGCTATTATTATTGTCCAAAAGTATTGCTTCCTTTTTTAGTGCTTCACGTACAAGTATTGTGTGTGCGCTCGTTTATTGTTGTGCTTGCATTATTGAACAGATAATAGGAAACTAGTCAGCAGCATTTTGCCTGGTGCAAATGCAATGGCAATCATGATCATCATCATGATGATGATAGTGGTGGTGGCAGTAGTGATGCGATGGTGCTTCATTTTATTCTGTGTGTGTGTGTGTGTGTGTCGATAATAATGCCCTAATTTTTGTCCTTTTATACACAGATGAATAGGAAAATGGACTCTTTTTTTCCCTATTGTATTTCTATGTATGCATCATCCTCTCTTTCTTTCTCTCTATCTATCTCTCTGGTGTAAGGTAGAATGACAGAGCAAATAACACTTGTTTAGCTCCCTATTCAAACTTCTCTCTTCTTCTGACTGACTGTGAGCGAGTGGAGTTCAATTCAACTATCCATCTATTTCTGTCCATTCGAGAGTTGCAATGCAATCATGCTTTAATATTATCATCGCCATCATCATCATCATCATCATGGATAGTATATATTTGTGTTTGCTCTTCACTTCTATATATAATATAATATTATATATATGACGACACACACATACACACAACCAGTAAAAGTTTGCATTTGCTTGTCATTCTTTTCTCTTCTTCTTATTCTTCTATTTTCCATCACCATTTTCTATCCTCTTTTTTTATACAATAGAACAGAAAATGGGAAAAAGGAAAGGGCTTCGCAATCTCTATTATATTCTTCCTTCATCCATCCATCCACCAAGCTCATCTTTCTTTTCTTTTCTCAATCTATAAAAAAGTAAGCCAAATATTCAATCTAACTTCCTTCCTGATTCTTCTCCTCCCTATCAAAATATATAATAAGTATTACATTTACAACAAGAGAACTACTACTACTATTCTCTTCACAATATTGCATTGATGATCATTATTAAGAGGAGGCAAAAGCAACAAAAACTCCCTATTTCCAGTGATGATGTAAGAGGAGCAGCAGCAAATACAACAAAAAACTGACAAACTGCATCCCAGAAATAGTATACAGGTTCAAAAGTTGCTCTTGTGATCCTGGCTCCACTTTTGCACAGTATGTCTCTCTGTTGAGCATTATTATTATTATTAGGTATATGGCATATCAACTAACCCCAATGTCAAAAAAGACACTGTGGCCGTCTGCCCTATTGCACCTCCTTGTCATCCACAACCACACACAACACANTAGGTATATGGCATATCAACTAACCCCAATGTCAAAAAAGACACTGTGGCCGTCTGCCCTATTGCACCTCCTTGTCATCCACAACCACACACAACACACTATTTATATGTTTGATTTCTCATCCATCCTGAGTTTGCATGATGTAAACAGTTCAAAACAATAAAATTATAGCGCCAAGTCGTCATAAGTTGCAGTGAGAGAGAGAGAGAAAGAAAGAAAGAGAACACAGAAATATCATTCTTATCATCATCAAGTCGCAATCCAAAACCGAATCACCACACCACCACCACCACCACCACCACGCATATACCATCGCCACCACCAACCACCACCACCATCATGCCAACAAAACTTTGCATGATGTCGAGGGTGGGGAGTGGGAAAGCGTGACAGCTAGCAAGCCGAGTTGGATGAATGATGGTGAAAGAGAAGGAGAGAGACAAGGAGGCAAGGTAGCAATCCAAGAACTTCTTTTGGTATATGCGTGCTTCATTTCATGTTGCTGAAATAAAATCCTTGTTATAAGTTTTGGATAAAAACTCATTACGATTTTGAATGCAATATATTTTTTGAATTTACATTTGACACTCTAAACGTGTTAAACACGGTTCATCTTCAATAATAAAATAAGCTGTGAAGAAACACGCTTACATTCAAGACCAAAGAAGAAGAAGAGGAGGAGGAGGATGATCATATTATTGTCATTTTAGTGACAAACTAATTCTTCCATTATCATTATTCGCATTTATATATGCATCTTCACATTCTCTATTCTTCAAGTTAAACGTGTTAAACACGGTTCATCTTCAATAATAAAACAAGCTGTGAAGAATCACGCTTACATTCAAGACGAAAGAAGAAGAAGAGGAGGAGGAGGATGATCATATTATTGTCATTTTAGTGACAAACTAATTCTTCCATTATCATTATTCGCATTTGTATATGCATCTTCACATTCTCTATTCTTCAAGAAAACATGTACAGCCAAAAAAAATGGTCACACTCAATCAAGTTTTGTGTCCTAATGTCAAGTCATAAAATCTTCTCATACCATTTTTTTTGGCTTGGTGCTACAATGCGTGCTCTTAGTTTTTTCTTCCTTTTATAGCCTGCACAAAGCATTCCTTTTCTTAACCCCCCCCCAGCACAACAAGTAACAAACATGCTTTTTTAAATTTTATTTCACCTAAATTTAAATTTTCGTGCATTAGGTTCACTCAGAGTGTGTCAGTTATTTTTGCGGATGAGTCGGTTTCCTTTTTATTATACATGCTCAGATATATTGAGCAAGATTATATTTTTTTTTGAACAAGTCAATTGACATAAATGCATATAATCCAACATTGAAATTAAAGTCAAAATTTAATCATAAATTATCTTTGGCAAATTTTGTTTTTGAAAGCAACCCCTCCCAAATTATTTTTATAAGTATGCCGAATATATATTATTGCTTTTCTGCACGTTTTAATGCAAAAAAATAAATTTACTACCCACGCCACGTACACTTTTACACACATGCAACATATCCATTGTACATCCATTCATTTTTTGCTTATTTCCTCTTATTACCAACTACCACAATGTCAGAAAATATACCGTAAAGTAAAATGACCATGAACATTTTATACTTAATAATATATCTGCTTACCTTCAAAAAAAATCAGAGATTTTCTAGTGTTATTTAATAAACTTTAACAACAGGAAGACGCACGTATTATTATAATGCATCCATTCACAGTGTGTTGTGTTATGTGACACATACAATAAAATGCAAAAAAAATCTCTTGTTTGCTTGCTGTTTACTAAATAATAATAGCTTGTGCAGCAGCAGCAGCATCCTTTTACACAAAGGGTTCCTCCAGTTTAAAATCTTTTTCCACTAAATTTTTTTTTCAGAGAGCTAGAGGTCCCAGGTGTACATTACAACAATAAAACCAAACAAGCAAAACCAGGTACGAATGAATTCTCTCTCTCAAAATTGTCAAAGCGCGCATACACGCACACATGAGCATTTTGGTATAAGAAGGATCACGTCACGTCGTCGTATATACGATTATGCTGATGATGATATGTCATGTAAATAGGTACTTTATAGGTAATATACCTACCTACAACCTATGCACACCAACAAAATAAAATAAAAACCCTAAGCTGATGTGTACTGATTTCTGCTTGAGTAGCCAACACAAATGTAAACGAAACCGGCCAACTACTCTTTTTTTCCATCCATATAACATCCAACAAAAAAACAGATTCAACATCACAGAGACAAAAATTGCTCAATGTGCCGTGATAGCATGGACTAATGGTTTGGTTGGAGAAGAGAAAATGTATACCAAAAACTACAAATACATATTATAATATACCTAAGCAATGGCATTGCGTATCCAAATGAGCTCAAGTGAAAAAAAGAAGGAAAAAGAAGAAGAAAAAAAAACTTTTTTTCTCTGAAAGCTTTAAGCTACCATTTTACCACCAGGCAGTCCACCACCACGAGTAAATGTCAGCATAAAGCCGAAATCTTTATAATATGCACGAAGAAGGAAAAAAAATGTGTGTAGTGAGTTGTGAGAGAGTGTGGGATAACTTGGAATAAATGATATTATGAGACTTTGGCCAGGTGCAATGCCCACGGCACTATATTTATTAATATTACTGCTACCAGCCAACCACCACCACCAAACTACTGTGTATTTTAATATATATTTTTTTTCTTATTCTCTCACTCTGACTTGCCAAATAAAGCTAATGTGCTGCTACTCACATTAACAAAAAAATCTCCAGAGAGAGAGAGAGAGAGAGAGAGAGCTCCCTCGCAATAGGAAAAGAAACAGTGAAACATACACACTAACACACCTATCAAAAGGCAAACCTCTTATATTTTACTTCCTCTCTCTCCCTCTCTCTCTGCCCAAATATTATATATTCCCTCTTTTTGACCCGAAATCATTAACTAACTTATTCATACATCATTTTTTTGCTTTATTGTCCCTCCTTAACTTTGTTGAATAGTGAACACCAGAATTTTTTTTTCATTTGAAAAGAATCATTTGTATTGTTATGATACAGGCTAAAAACCCTGACTTTTTCTAAAGAGCCAATTCTTCTTCACAGCAGCAGCAACATATTATTTATTTTTTTTGTCCTTTCTCGTATTTTTTGAATATTTTTATTGTAATGCCTATCATATTATTATTTAAGTTATGATAAATTACCTTTCTAACTGTCAACAAAAATACGTATGGTCAGTTCACAAGGGACAAATAAAAAAAATTATAATGATAAAAATAACAATAAATAAATAGCTTATATATATTTTTTCTTGTTTTTTTTTCTCTTTCTTCTATTGACTATATGGATTTTGTTATTGTTATATTTTTTTTGATAAGGTGCATAAGTAATGGTAATCAGTCAAGGATAAAATCATGTTGGGTATTTGGCACATGGACACACACTTGTAAAGTAAATGGAAAAC
>JAHZNC010003498.1:0-15564 GCA_027744095.1 Zhuqinia jingwanae | reverse complement strand
GACATAGAAGTGTTAAGTGTACCGGCTAGTCATCGTGTAAAGATGATGATGACGAAGGCAACTTTTGTTTTCTCTCGCAGAGGATTTTGGGATTGAACGATGATAAAAAATGATTGATGGGACAATTATGGATCCGAAGCGCTTAAGCCAAAATCGTGGCTGCTGATGTCATGGTGTGGTGGTGCTTACATGATTTTGTTTCAGATGCGAATGACGATGAGATGAAGATGAGCACAAGGGAAAAAAGAGTAAAATAAGGTGTATATACATAAAGGATACATTTGTGTATATATTTTGAAACTAGGGATGCTAGTTCTTATTAATGTATAGGTATGTGTATTCTTGGTACGCTCCTGCAGATATAATGGTAAATGTAGATACTTTCTCCAGGATGAAGAGGACGCCAGCTTGTTAATCCATATAATATATTGAACATGGTGTTACCAACATTAGTGGAGCACGAGTACAAATATAGAAAGTGATGGAATAAGTGGATGGAAAGGAAGAAAAACTGATTATATAAGACATAGTATTATTATTATTAGTTATGTTTGGTTTGGTTATTAAAACTACTCAAATGGAATCAAAAAATATTTTTGGTACGATGAGCATCATATGGCATATTTAATGCTTTTTAAATACTTCCAGAGAATCTGTGATGTTAAATTGCTTTTTCTCTTGATTACTACAAAATGCTTATTCCCATTTTCATCTTTCCATTCATGAGTCATGAACAAAAGCAGAAGACAAGAATTATTGATACCAGTACCTATACCAGCCATACTTTATAAATACATATATGGCGATGAATCATGATCAAAGTCGATGGAATTATGGGGGCATATCCAATAATATGTATATATATACGACAATATACAGGAAAAGTATACTATATTATGCCTTTTAGGTATGTACACAATTTGTTTACTGTGAAATTATACTCTACATAAATATGTTGCTGGATTAAATTGTGGAGGTAGTAAATTATTTCCAAATAGTATAACATGTTTATGAGCTTTCCAACTGTTTTCGATAATCACATATATCCTCATCGCTTGTGTTTTACTGCATGCATATAGTTTGAAAAAATATTGGTTAAATCTAACTTAAATTGATGGGAATTTATGCATCTCGTAAATATTTCGGTCAACATATCATTACACATATTGCCTTATAAAATGTATTTGTATATACACAGGATCTATGCGAGATGATATTATTCTTTGTTGCAAAGAAATGCATGGTATATGCTGTTCATTACATGAATTTGCAGGTTGCATTGTTTGTAATACAAAGTTTGTAGATACATATGATTCAAACATTTCAAACAATATAACGGGACAAAAAAACGAGTGCATGCTTATTAGGCATTATACAAAGAACTCATATACACTCCATTATGAAAAAGTTATTACTATATTTCACTGGTTTGCTTGAAACATACGTTATTTAACTCTGTTACATTATTCATGAGACCTCGTTCCAATCTTTCTTTAGACATTACCGTTACCACATAATAGGATCAAACAGTGTCCCATATATGTGATATAGAAGAAAACCCGACAACAACGGCAACTACGGAAAATGCTGTTATCCTTGTCATATAGACAGACAGCATCAGACATGTGTTGTAGCACGACGGAAGTCATCAATTTTGGATTCATGACTATATAACATCACAAATATCTATACGCTTCAACAGAATTTCAGTTTAAAAAGTTTTCATAACATAATATATTTTTCATAAGGGGCACGTTCACCAAAAAACAAAAGTTGGAAGTGAACAGAATTTAATAAGTTTATCAGATATTTTTATATTGATTTTATTAGAAAATCATTACCATGTCCCTGACATCGTTTCTTCCTCTGATGGGACAGTGTCCTGTAACATCCGACGTATGCTATTCCCCATCATTTTCAGCAATAAAATTAGGACAAGCTTCAGCAGCTCTCGCATTGATGACTTCCATGACTTCGACGAACGGCATGATAAGTAATATTTCCGTGGCCCCGTCAAGTTCCTGGTATTTTTCACTATCACCATTTGAATCTATTTTGTTGGGAATGATCGTATTAAAGGTAAAAAGTAATCTCATTTCTAATAGATCCTCATTAAAATTAAGCTCCACTTGTCTTATACTATTACTTAAATGCATGCGTATGTATGCATATGTTTCATTTTCTTTAGGTGATGCTTCTGAGATATTTAACGTTACTTCCAGTTGACATCAACAACCTCGCGAATAAGGATTATTTTGAATTTGGGAGGAGAAGAAAGAGGGAGAGTAATGAAATTGATGACCCAAAAATGAATAAGGAGAAAGAGCGCTTAGCTGAAATTATGTTTACGGTAGAATATATACGCACATTGTTTTTGCTAGTGCTTTTTATATGCATTATATTGAGATGACTTAAAAACTCAAAATATTGTTACAAATTAATTATATGATGAAAACGTAACAGGTTATTAGAAGACTGGACATGCAGGATTGCTTTTTGAGGATGCTATGTGAACTTCAAGCCCATTCATTAAGGGGCAAATCACTGCCAAGAGAAGTAAAGTTGACGTTGTCAGCTCTTAGCAAGTCCGTGAAATAATATATATTATGCATTGAATTTAGTTAATACATATGTGTGTATGACAGCAGCATAATGTTAATAACTTTACTTTAAATGTACATAGGTCGGGTTGGAAGCGAAAGCAAGTGAAAAAGCCGGACATTGGGCCCGACTTCATTGAAGATCGACCAATATTGTCAGTTTTTGAAGAAGCCGTTGAAACGGGATGGGAATCGAAAGGAAAAAATTCAACTGAGTGTATGGAACGGTACTTTATTTGCTCACTTACGACCGAAGATTTATTTTCTCATTTTGATGTAGTTAAAGATGTAGATATACTATAACATGATATGTATTTATAACAGGAATTTTAATGGGTATTTGTAGCATAATAAATAATAAAATATAACACGTATGTATGATAATAATAATAAAAAGTAAATACGTATACATATTATTTGACTAAAATAAACGGATTTAATATGCGATAACAATAAATTATGTCTATGTATATCACAACTGGTAAACATACTACATCATTACTGTCACTGGAGGAACACCTGTGCCTGATTTATGTTTCAAATGATCCAGAAAACTAAAGATGGCAATCTGTTGGCTTGATGAAATGCTTAACTTGATCCGAGATCTCAATAACTTGGTTTTCCATGTAATTTTCACTATTACTTTCACATGTTTCGAGAAAATACCTAAAATTGGAAAATAATATGCAACAGTTAATATTACGTTAATATAAAAACCAATACAAATAAAAAGTTTGCAATAATTCCAGCATTTTTACCTATAATTAACCATCATTCCACATGATTGTCCCAGTCCACGAGGACTTTCATCCCCAAGCCAGTTTATTCTCCATATCACAGCTCCATTTTTCAGATGGAAATTTGCTATGTAAAATATACATTTATTTACTGAATTGTGGAAACTTACTTATTATACCTGTTAATATTACATCAAATATGGAAACATCAATTCTTACCAACAGGATTTAATGCATAACCTCGTCTTTTGACCAAATATAGATACTGGGCACATAATCTCATTAGCGGCTTTTCTAACTCTTTCACCAATTTTTCATCCGAATGCCAACTGTTTAATTTAAGGATATCTAAGAACACTTCATAGAAGCTTTTCTCCTTGTCCAGACTGTCAAAGATTGGACGCAGTGTGCTGATTTCTGCTTCAGTCAGTAGTTTATCCCCACTTGCATTGGGTTCTTAAGTTTAAAAAAAATCTTTTAATTTTGGATTCAAATTGGATTTATGTTTAAGTAATTAACTGAAGCTAATACGTTTTTGTTACCTTTAAGAGTATTTTTAATAGAACCAACAAGCCAGTTCTTAAATCCTGGAATCGGGGACAAGGTAGAGTACTGTGTCATTTTTGGAAATTCACTTTGCAGTTCACGAACCACTCGTTTGATCAAATAGTTACCCAACTCGATTCCCTGTCAGGAATTGTAAGGAATTCCAAAAGTTAATAACAACTTTTAGTCAAATCAGTTTTTACTTTGATTTATTTGTAGCATAGAACATTTTAAATTTATTACCGTCAAGCCACGCTGAGTTGATGTGATAGAATAAAATACGGCAGTATTAATCAATTCTGGATCCTCTGCCGTATGGGTTAAAGGTAATAATTCACTATCCACTAAAAGTTATAATCATTGTTTCAAGATGAATATATAAAATTTTGAGCGCCATCAGAAATGAATCATGAAATTGAGTTTACTACATACATGACATCATACGCATCCGATGATTTGACACAATTTTTTGAACCGATGAAGAAATGTGATCAGTCAAAAATTATAAATTGAAAAATATGCATGTGTTAAAAAAACATTTTATTAATGGTATCTTGGTTATATTAACAAAAGTGATATAGCACAACCTTTTGCAACATGTCACATGAGGACTGCCAGGTCACTCGTTCCAGATTCAGGAATCCCACGTTAAACCACATTCCTATGAGGTCTCTCAGACTGTTGTTCAGAGCTTTCAAAGATGACTTTCCTTTAGATGTCTCAATAGCATCCTTTTAATAAAATTTAAAAATTAATTTAACTTCGAGTCCTTAAGAAAGATCCTTTTACAATATTGTAACTCACCAACAAGTCCACTCTCATATCTACCAAAAATTTGACTCCATTTTCTAATCTTCCAATTTGTGTGAAGAGCCATTGTGATTTCGGCACTAGGGCCGTGCGTAACTTTTCCTCTATAGTTAGCCTTACGTTATCATCCTGTTGAGAGTGAAGTAAGTCATATTAATAAAGACAACAACTTGATTGTAAATTTAAATTATTAGAATGCTTTTATTCTCTCTTACTTTGCAAGAGGCTAAATTAGTAGCCGCGGTTGTTACATGGGCATGATCAACTCCATATTTTTCGGCTAATATCGTAAAGAACTTTAGCTTTTCATCATCATGTGCGTCCATGTATACTGTGCAAAGATGCTTTACTGATTGCTGCAAGGAATTAAGAAGATTTTAAGTAATGGAGGAAACAGCACTCTGGCTCAGCGTCATCAGTAGTTTTTAATGGCATTATTTTTTACCTCGACGGTTATATGGGAAATATTTCTTCCTTTGCACTCGATGACCTCTTCCAAAAGCTGAAATAAATTCTCCGTGGGCTTGATCGCTGGGCTATTTGGTTTGGAAGAGTCCCCACCGTCATCATTACCGGACTGTGATCCGTGACTGTTTCCTTGTCCATCATTTCTTGAAAAACTGCTTTCACTAGCACCACTGTCCACTTTAGTAATCCCTTCAAAGTGAAGTCGTTCAAACCAAGCATTAAGCGTCGCCTTCTTTTCTTCGCACTCATCTTCTGTAGTAGCGGTATTAACGTAATCTTTCTTTACAGAGCCCAAGCCCAGTTCTCTAAACCCAAAGGGCCCCACATGTTCAACTAAAGTATTTACTCCTGCAGTGCTGCTAACAACTCTACCTGGGTCCCCACTGATGCTATATTCACAAGGTGTAGGGATATCAAATGAAGTGGATAATCTCCGACGTAGCTTAACTTTCCTTGTAAAACCTTCACTCAAAGCAGAAATGTCATCACGGGCTTCCACAAAAGGTGAAGGCAGTGCCGACGGGGGACTTCCAATGATGGGATCGAGGAGAAGCGAAAGCGACATTATCCTCTTTCCAACAGTACTCTTTGTAATTAAAAAATCCCGATACCACTGGTAATTGTATACGGCATGAAATATCCTGGTAAGATTATCAACAGGAACTGTCCTTGTTTGGGCCGTGACATTGCTATTACTATTACTTGCGACTCGTGGTCCATTAAAAGCTCGCCAGCTGCTTTCTCCACCTTTCGCAGTAGTGCAACTTGATTTCATAATATTTGGCACGCTACTACTAGAGAAGTTTACCGACAAATTCCGGACAGAAAGTGTAGGCGCAATCTTTAAATCTCCACTAATTTTGTGTTGATCGTTCAGATGATATGAACAAAGTGCTGTAGATGTTATTCTTGCGTTCGTGGCAAAGGAACTTCTACTTCGCATAAAAATATTTGATGCTGAGAATACATTATTCCATACTGCGCTTTTTGACGCCAAGGATTTAGCAGGCCGAGATGAACACTTTGATGATAATTTTCCTGCGTTTTCATTAAATTCATCTGAAGTTAAGGTCTGCTTTGGGTCTGCTATTACTACAGCACGAGGATGTTTGTGTTTATTATGGCCAATTAAAGATATGCGTTGTGTATATTTGACCCCTAATGTCGGCACTTGTTTTTTACAACACACAGTAGTGACAGATCTCCGCAGCGATGAGGATGTGGCATAGAAATATTGGTAGGAAGAGGAAATCATCTTGAAATATTTTATGCTCAGAGTTAACAGCATAAAGAAAGACCTTGTGTTGGGTCTCAAAAAGATGTGGTCGATGTTTGTTTTGTTATTTGGCTGCGTGTTTGTAGTTTGATATGATGATTAAATTAATATATATAGTTCAGTCAGTCTCATTGAGAGTGTGTCAAGACAGTGACGAATTAGCGACGAGTGACGCCGAGAAAAATGGGGCTTGGCTAAACATTTGGCACATGGAGTATCAAAGGCATAACTCAACAGTATATTTGAATTTTGTCATCTGCACAGATTAATTCGCTATGTACTCACACTGCCTAGTGCATATCAGTAAAAAAAATACTTACTATGCGTCTTATTGCTTCTCTTTGGTCCAAAAGTCCAATTTAACTGTTTGCTCTTTGTACGGTTTAAATTTTGAAGAAGAAACAACAGTAGGTGCGCAGACGGGATTCAGAATTGGGATCAGCAGGCCAAAGAGATCATTACACACTCTCTTAAAGTCACTACTTGTTAACTTGTTAGGGTTTGTTTTTACTCTATCTGTTCTGTAATTCAATGCACAGTGGAAAAAGATTGCGTCGAAGAGCACATTTTACTAGAAATAAAAGTCTGAAGAGAAGAATACAAGGAACGAAATCTTCTGTTAAATTTTTATTAGTGCGCTAATTGGATTTGGCCATCCATCAGTTCCATATATTCAGCTTAGTAAATTTTTTGAGGGGAAGTATCCATGTCCATTATTACCCAACTACAAACTAGTACAAAGTAAATTATTCTTATTGTGATCTCTTGGCACACGGCATACATTCAACGATATTTATTATCATTGCACGAAATTTGATGTGTGGAATACCAACTTACACATTAAACAAAGTTGCGAATTGCGAAATGCACTTATGATGATGACAAGATATTATTCCACTTATTTCCACTTCACGGTTATCTTTGATTTATACAAAATGTTCAATACACACTTTTCATCTTTCAATATGCTTTACGAAAATTTATTCACATAATTCACAATGCAACACACTTCTAAATTGTCATTTTCCCCTCACACCACTCACCACTTAACAAAAATGATAATTGATTGAACTGATGATGTGGTACGCTTTCATGGTGCGCTGGAGATATGGAAGCGAATATTTTGTAATGTTGTGATTATACATTTAGTTGTTAATTGAATTAATTAATAACCTCAAAAAGGGGTAGGTTAAAGACGAAAGTTTTACTACAAACATGAACATGCATTCTACTAAAAGCCGGTTACATTGATCATTACAATAATAGAAATCAGATGTTCAGGCGTGTGCATCTATCATACATGCATGTTTACATTTTACATTCGTCCAAGTCCTAATCTAATCATATGATGGGTTTGTTGTGTAAACAAACAGGTGCACAACAATACTCATTTAGCTCAAGTCTATAAACAAAGCTAAATGCATATATATTGTCTACTGTTTTCCCATTCGTTGGTTTTAATTTTTGCTTACAGACTACTACAACTAGACTGTGAGGGGCAGATATATCTTAAATAGGTGGAGAATACAGTCACAGTGATAAATAGTAAGTTCATAATAGTAAGCCAATGATGCGAGTTGCGATTTGCAACTTGCGAATGTGACTAATAGATTTTGGAATCAAGGCTAAATTATGAAAATTAGTGCAATGCAACAAGCTGAATAAGTCACAAAACAGAAAACAGCAGGTGAGTTGAATGAAATCGGTTCATTGGTTCAGCAAAGACAAAACCAGGAAAGTAGGACGGACTAATAAAATTTTAATTGCTTACCTAAGCATGTTGCTGCGAACATGAAGCTGCTGCTGCATATTTCACCACACCGGCTGGGCATTACTAATTGATCAAACGCGTGTGTAAAGTGTGAAGTGAAGTATACCCGTGGATGTTGATGTGTGTATGTGTAGGTACGTAATAGAATTCTGAGGAATTGGATTGACGACGTGTCAATTGTTGCTCTTTTCTTCCAGGTCACTGATTTATTTGTAATCATTTTTTTGAGCAACCGGTCCATAAAGAGCTCAAATCAATATAAATTCCGTCGTGCCTCCTTGGAATTCGAACTTATAGAGGAATGAAAAGGGTTATCATTGTTGGGGGTGGAGTTGCAGGTCTGACATGTGGCAAAGGCTTAGTTGACTCGGGTAAATTTGACGTCAAACTTCTAGAAGGAAACACAAGGGTTGGGGGTAGAGTCGAAACGAAAAGTTTCGGTAAGTAATCCATTAATTTTATGGTTGTCTTTTTGTCATCATACCTAATTATAAGTATATTACTAATTGATACGAAACTTTATAATCCTGTAGGAGAATATTTCGTTGAGAATGGCTGTCAGTGGGTGCATGGAGAGACTGGAAACAAGATTTTTGAAATCGCGAATTCATTGAAACTATTTGACACAGAGGAGTGTAGTCAATTAAAGGTGGTACAGAGATGAAGATTATTAAATCATTATGTAGAAAGCAGTTTGTAATTGTAATAACAATAACGTTATCACAATTCTTTAATCTAATTTGATACTCTGTATTTTCAGTTCCAAGCTGACACAATATTTTTTACAAATACTGGTCCATTAGAAAAAGACGTCTCATGACAGATTGTCTCTTGTATTAGCAAAAATATTGGATGGTCCTGAAGAAAATGAGACAGAGGGAACAGTTGGAAGTTGGGCAACAAAAAAGTTTCAGGAACAAATCGCAAAATGCCCATTGGATCCAAATGACACCAGTTTAGACGCAGCAGTCCTGGATTGGATTCATCGTTTTCAAGTATGTATGGCTTTGTCAGCATTTTTCTAGGTCTTATAGTTCTGTAGCATGAAGTGAAAATGATTATGTGGTTTACAGGATAACATTGACGGAGCCGATAATTGGTTCCAGACTTCATTAAAAGGTCAACATGAATACTGTGAATGTGAGGGAAATCCTACTATTGCTTGGTCCTCGCCTGCCAGTTATGCTTCACTCCTGGGAATCATATTACATAACAAACCACTATTGGCCCCCAATTTTCAGCCAGAACTACCTAATTGGATTGAAACAGACAAGGAGGTGGTTAAAATCGAGATTTTACCAACAGGGACTGATTCTGTACGCGTTACTTGTTCGGACAACACTGAGTATACATGCGACCATTTAATTTCTACTGTGTCGTTAGGCGTGCTAAAAATCTTTCATAGAAACTTATTCTTGCCACCTCTACCGGCTAAAAAAATTTTGGCCATAGAAAATATTGGATTTGGCTGCGTAAATAAGTTACATTTCGACTTTAAAAAGACATGGTGGCCTGAAACAATGTTGGGATTTAACTTTCTTTGGAATGACACTGATCGTGTCGATGAGTATTGGCGTTCAGATATTGATGATGCAACTCTTGAAAAACAAGTTGATGGAGTAAGTTTTGTGCATAACGTATGATAATACAAGCTCACAGAAACCAATTTTTTAAATCACAATCATAAACTTTTGTTTTCATTTTCCAGTTTCCACTTTGGTGTAGAAATATACTAGGATTTTATAGAGTTTCTGCTCACCCAACAGCCTTAAACTCATGGATAACTGGACCAGCTGCCAAGTATATTGAGAAGTTAACTGATGAAGAAGTGAAAACCATGTTTATGAAAGTTTGCAGGAAATTTATGAAGAATTATGACATTCCTGATCCGGAAGATTTTTGTCGATCGTCCTGGTTTAGTAACCGTTTCACAAAAGGCTCTTACAGTTTTAGACAAATGAGTAGTGAAAAAAATGACGTTTGGGCTTCAGATCTCGCTTCCCCAATCCTGAGCCAATCTGGAAGTCCGGCAAGTTATATATTTTTATTTTAAATTGTGCTATAAAGTGAATTTATCAAGGGGTTGGATAATTTTATCATCATTGTAAATTCATCCTGTAGATTATTTGCTTTGCTGGTGAAGCCACGCATGATCACTATTATTCAACTGTACATGGAGCATACGAATCAGGACAACGGGAAGCTGATAGACTGATTAGATATGCGTCAGATGAATAAGTAAATTAATTCTTTGGTGTTCATGGAATACCGGTGTATTACCTGAATCTTTTACTTTATCCATTGCTTTGAAAATTTATTAATTGAAGTTTATTGAAAGTGTCGTACAACGTATATGGAGTGAGTGTTACGTTTTTGTGCAAATAAACCAAGAAAAAAATTATCGTGTTTTACTGATACGTAACTTGTCTTTTGTCTGTTCTTTATTTAATCTAAAATATATACATGTCAGAAGTAGCACGACGATAAGAAGGTGATTCACCTTAGGTGAACCCTCCGTAAAAATCTAGTTCCCAATTGAATCCTGGCTCTTCATATTGTTAGATAATCTGTTAACGCTAAATATCGTTAATGTGTGGAATTTTTTCTAATCTTTCTTCCCAGTAGAACATGGTAGTTTCACAATCTGTGAAAAATTCTGTGCAGTTCCCGCGTCTGCCAACTGACTCTGCATGCAAATATTCGGGTAGATGGCTCTTTGCAAAAATGGATCTACTAATACTGCAATAACATAACAATAATTTTAATTGATCAATTTGACATGGCATGAATAACTATTGATAGATAACTCTTTAAAACTGCCATTTTTAGCAATCAAATAATTTACCTGAAGAACATGGTAACTAGTTCTCCCATTAGCCCATAATGATTCAATGGGGCTTCATGAACCTCGCAAACTGCTCTCAACAAGCAAGACTTGCCTCCAAAGCCGGTACTTTCTAAAATGTTCTCCAATCTGCGAATTAAGGATGCCCTTTCAGCAAAATGTAGAGTTTTATTGAAGTCGATGGCTCTCTTTTGTCGAAAGTTTGAGTGATGAAATCCATGAGGTTTCTTCTTGATATCAGAAATGTGAAAATGTCTGTCGTCCAATATTTCCCTTTTCCGCCTTCTTTTCTCCATCTCCTCGTCTCCGGTGTAGATCTCATTATAATCTTCAGAATTTGGATCGTACGGATCGGCATCATAGCCATTACCGTAGATGTAGGGCTTTTTGTGATAATAGTGTCCATAACCTGTACTTGTTTGAACATTTGTGATTGGAGAGCCACCTGTAGTGGGAGGAATAGGGCTCATGGCAGAGGGTGGAGGTAATGGTCCTACTCCTGGAGGTGGAGCTGGTGGAGGAAATCCTAATGGTAGTGGTAGTCCTGCTATCCCTGCAGCAAGCATTTCTGGCGGAACTTTAAGCTGATCAAAGAAGACTGGAAGAGAAAACAACGTAAAGTTATTTTTTTGTTCAAATGTTTGGAATAGTACGTAGCCAAAATGTCTGTAAAGTATATATAGTTTATATTATTTTTTGCACATTGTTTGGTAGCATGATTACCTGTAATAGGCATTGAAATTTTCAGAGTTGAAGTGAACCAGCCGTGCTTATCAAGAAATTTATATTTGAACATGGGTACTATGATAAGTATAATATGGTTCAAGCCAAACGGTACAAACTGGCCCGGGACCAAACCTGGTCCGAGCGGCCCAAATGGAGCATCCTGTGGTGGTGGAACCGGAGGAGATCCTTCCCCACCAGTGTTATTCGAAGGAGGTGGTGGTGGAGTTTTATCTTTTTTAGGGGGCGCCGGCAAATGGGTTGGTAGTTCAGGTGATGGATCAAACTGTCGTCTTTGACAGTTTACGCAAAAAATTGATATTACAATTAAATAAATTACACTAAACTTTTCAAGATTGTTCATTTTTGGAACGTTTAATTTTGTGAATCAAAGCAAACGACCAAAAAGGATAATATGGAAATGCTTTTGTCGCGCTATGCCCCGGAGTTCCTCCTGTGACTACACTACACTATATTCACAACAAGTGATGCGATAATTTACTGACAACAAGCATACCAAAGGGATACTAGTCTAAGAATGTTTAGTTTACTAAAGCTTATTTCTGTATCCATCTATCTGTTTAACTCTTGTAGGTGCTTTTATTTTGGTATGGTCATTAGGAGGGTTGTTAATGAACTTGGAGATTTCCAGTACCGTAATCGTAGGAATTGACCCATTTGTTCACAAGCACATCCAATGCACATAAATTGTATAGAGTATGGATATGAATCTTTTTCCTCAACTCAGAAAACTAATTATCTATTACATATGTACTCACATACTAGTAAGTGCAAGTACGCATTTGCCGTACGCTTCACATAATAATAAGGAGGGGCTCGGACTAGGGCTGATTTTATCTGCATTACTTATTAGCCCCGATTCCTTAATTTTTGCTCCTCCGTTTAAACATCATTGTCACTATGCATGTTTTTTTCATATCTGAATATTAGTAACTTTGAATTTTCATATAATACACTTGTCTAGCAGAATGTACAATCAACTGCTTTAATTACATCATTACATGAGGCATACACATTTGCATAAGTATTAAAAACAATAACTAAAATGATTTTTTAGTGTAATGTATAACAAACACTCCAACTGAACGAAAAATGTTAAAGATTACTAAATTACTATGTACATAAAGTCCAGCAAAAGTGAAACCTTACTTTATATACAATGATGCATTTTAACGTGCTTAACGTCGCCTTGCAAAGTAAAGTCAAAGCGGAATAGCGCAGAAGAACACAGATATACAGAGATGATAAAATGCGCAGTAATTGGTAAAAAGCAGGATAAAAGCATCCCTCTTGTACGGCTGCAGATTCAGTTTGTTTTGAGACTGGGCACAGTTCACACACCAGAAGAGAGATATACAAGAAACAGGATTTTCTTATGTGGCTTGTCTTTTCTGTATGTCGTCGTATTCTCATCTCTTTTGCTTTCTACCAAAATCTATCCACTTATGTCGGCGCAATCTAACTTTTAAGTGTAATAGCTTAAAACGGCNGTCGGCGCAATCTAACTTTTAAGTGTAATAGCTTAAAACGGCTAGATGAGCAGCAATATAAGTACAACTGATGAAAACGTTGGTGGTGGTAAATGACTTTTTGTTTTTATAATAATAATGTTAATTAACTAATCGTGAATAAATTGATCCAAGTGAAGCCCCACTCTGTCTGGGTGAAGTATACCAGTAGTACAAAAATATATATTCCCACCTACATAATATATTTATATATATCTAGCTCAATATATTCCTGTCGTGCAAACGCGTTCTGCCGTTAAAACCGGCTTTACTATTGTATTATTTATATTAAAAGATTCTTTATCTTTACTTCAAGCCATAAAAGAACTGTCTCAACAAAAGATAATATATATTTTCTGTAGGAGTGAGTGAGCAGGTTGGTGGTGTGTGTGTGTTTGGTAAAAAAAGAGCAACAGATTTTTCGCATACGTACACCCAAGCAAAATGAGAGTCAAATGGTGAAATTCTTTTCTCGGAGTCTGTACAGAAACAGTAGAAGTGGTGGTGGTTACTATTTTCCTCGAGTTCTCTATCACTACCACCTCCACAGCATCGTACTAACAACTGTTTAGTCTTCGTTTGGCTTTGTAAGAGTCTCCATCGTCGTCATTTTGCCGTTTCCTCAAAAACACAGAGCAGCGCACGTCGCAGCGTTTTGTCTTTTTTTTTTGGTATGTGTGTAATGTGTGGTGTGGAAAAGGGTTATTTGATACATTGTTTAGACATTGCTGACATTTCATAGACTCCGTTATTTTTTTTGTGCCAGTTGTGTTTCTTCCAAGAATAAAAAGCAAGACCATGTCACTTCCTTTTCATTTTTTTTAAACCGAAAGAAATAAAGTATACATAAGTGCATCCATTTGTGTGTTTGTACATACATAATATACAGACTTTCTCTTACTACTACATACATTGTTTCCACCACCGCACCGGTGAGCAGAGTAGGCAAACCAGTGGACATTTTTCAACCGAAAATCTTCCATAATCATAATATTTCGGTGAAATACGTACAAGCTATATAAGTGTAGTAATCCTCTTTTTTCTCATGTATACTCCCACTGTCCCATCATTTCGCATGTGAAAAGAAACGACCAGAACAGACGTGAGCGTTTGTTGCCTACCTGGCTGCTGACTTTATATATTTTTCTCTCTCTGTGAGTGAGTGAAGCCATAAAACTTGGTTGACTTTAGTTATCATCGGAGTCGTTCCGGTTATCACAACAGTGTACACCTTCCCTTTTCTATATTATGCTTCTCTTCCATTCTGCAGAGATCTGTATATTTCAAAATTCTGAGTGCACATAAATATATACAATATATACAACAAGCTATTACAAAAAATACCTTTGTTTCATTTCTTGCATACATTCATTTTTTTTCACCACTGCTGATGCCAGGCTATTTATGTGTGCGAGTGTGTGTTTTTAAGGGAATACTGGGAAAAAAGTAGGATTAACTACAAAAGCTAGCCATTCAACCAAACGTAAAAAGGTATGTCTTTTTTTTGAATCTCTAACTACTGAAATTGCTGGAAAAAGTCCATTACTTCTGGAGTCGTTTGTATTATTATGTTTTTTTTTGGTGAACACACAATATTATACACACATGTACAGAGCACACAAAGTTGTAATGTTTCCATAATTCCATGATGGGGACGTACCACGTTTCACATTTAAATCGATAAATTACCTACTTTGATGTAGTTGGAGTTAAAGTAACGTGTTTTTTTTGGTGAAAGAGTGAAAAAAAGTTACTGGCCGAGAGAATAAATTTTTGCAGGCGTAAGCAATAATGTGGAATTACATATATGAAATGGTAGATTTAGATATATTTATACATACATTACGATAATACTGACGCGTCCTCTACAGTTTTTTTTAAAAGCTTGTCTTGTTTCTATTTATGAATGTACTTTAACTACTTACTGCTCAAACCAGAGCATTTTTCCTCTCGGCCCTCTCATATCGGTCTGGTCGAGGTAGTCCTCTCTCTCTCTGCATTAGCAGTTGTAATCCCCTAAGATATCGTGAGTAATAAATGTTGGGCGAAATGACGGAAACATCATCATGATCATCATCAGTAGTAGAAGTAGTAGTAGTGCGCAATCTGCATGTAGAACAACATTTAACAGACGTGCATAAGAACAGAGAGAGTTACATACACTTTTATATCGATCAAAGTGGTCGTCCTAATCTCAATTCATTGACTAAGGAAACGTGGTAAGGCTGGTTAAAAGATACTAAAACCAGATTATTACAA